>JAQIUQ010001258.1:525000-713914 GCA_030378365.1 Hybognathus amarus | reverse complement strand
TAGCATTTATGCCATTGTAAATATCTCAATATCTCAGCTCTGTTATGCCATTATAAATATCTAAATATCTCAGCTCTGGAAGGGTCTAGAGCCTCCATTTTTGCACTCAGATCTAAGTCCCATGGCCCTCTGTAAGAATCCAGAGTTTCAAGAAAATAAAAATTTTGACCCAAAAAAAAAACGTAAGGGGTACCACTGTCGTTTTTTTTTCGGAGAGTCAAAATTTTTGATTTGAAACTCTGGATCTGATGGGCCATGTGCTTAATCTGAGTGCAAAAATGGAGGCTCTAGACCCTTCCAGAGCTGAGATATTGAGATTTCACGTAGCATTTATGCCATTGTAGATGTCTCAATATCTACAGTCTGTATGCCATTATAAATATCTAAATATCTCAGCTCTGGAAGGGTCTAGAGCCTCCATTTGCACTCAGATCTGAGTCCCATGGCCCTCTATCAGAATCCAGAGTTTCAAGAAAATCAAAATTTTGACCCAGAAAAAAAAAACGACAGTGGTATCCGCTTTCGTTTTTTTTTTTAGAGATAGAGTTTTGATTTTCTTGAAACTCTGGATTGATAGAGGGCCATGGGACTTAATCTGAGTGCAAAAATGGAGGCTCTAGACCCTTCCAGGAGCTGAGATAGAGTGTTAGATCATTCATACTGGCATGCAGAGCTAATCTGCAGTGTGTCAGCTGGCATGAATGCCATCGTGAGATCTCAATCTGTTCAGAGCTCTGGAAGGTACTAGAGCCTCCGTTTTGCAGCTCAGATGTTTTAAGTCCCATGGCCCTCTCTGCAGGATCCAGAGTTTCGAGGAAGTCAAACATATTGACCCAAAAAAGACGGAAACGGCAGTGGTCCCCTGCGGTTGTTTTTCGGGTCAAAGATTTTGAATTTTCTTGAAACTCATGGATTCTGCCAATCAGAGGGCCATGGACTTAGATCTGAGTGGCGCAAATGGAGGCTCTGACCAGTTCCAGAGCTGAGATATTGAGATATTTATAATGGCGTACGGAGCTTGAGATATTGAGATCTTTTTACAATGGCGTCAATGCTACAGTGAAATCTCAATATCTCAGCTCTGGAAGGTGTCTAGAGCCTCCAGTTTTTGCACTCAGATCTACAGTCGCATGGCCTCATCTGCACGATCCAGAGTTCACAGAAGAATCGCAAAATTCTGACCCAACAAAAGACGTAAGGGTACCACTGTCATTTTTTCAAGAGTCAAAGTTTTGATTTTCTTGAAACTCTGGATTCTGATCAGAGGGCCATGGGACTTAGATCTGAGTGCAAAAATGGAGGCTCTAGACCCTTCCAGAGCTGAGATATTGAGATTTCACGTAGCATTTATGCCATTGTAAATATCTCAATATCTCAGCTCTGCTATGCCATTATAAATATCTAAATATCTCAGCTCTGGAAGGGTCTAGAGCCTCCATTTTTGCACTCAGATCTAAGTCCCATGGCCCTCTATCAGAATCCAGAGTTTCAAGAAAATCAAAATTTTGACCCGAAAAAAAAAAACGACAGTGGTACCCCTTACGTTTTTTTTTTCAGGGTAGAAATTTTGATTTTCTTGAAACTCTGGATTCTGATAGAGGGCCATGGGACTTAGATCTGAGTGCAAAAATGGAGGCTCTAGACCCTTCCAGAGCTGAGATATTGAGATATTTCACAGTGGCATTTATGCCAGCTGTAGATATCTCAGATATTTACAATGGCATAATGCTATTGTGAATATCTCAATATCTCAGCTCTGGAAGGGTCTAGAGCCTCCATTTTTGCACTCAGATCTAAGTCCCATGGCCCTCTATCAGAATCCAGAGTTTCAAGAAAATCAAAATTTTGACCCGAAAAAAAAACGACAGTGGTACCCCTTCGGTTTTTTTTCGGGTCAAAATTTTGATTTTCTTGAAACTCTGGATTCTGATAGAGGGCCATGTGACTTAGATCTGAGTGCAAAAATGGAGGCTCTAGACCCTTCCAGAGCTGAGATATTGAGATTTCACGTAGCATTTATGCCATTGTAAATATCTCAATATCTCAGCTCTGTATGCCATTATCAATATCTCAATATCTCAGCTCTGGAAGGGTCTAGAGCCTCCATTTTTGCACTCAGATCTAAGTCCCATGGCCCTCTATCAGAATCCAGAGTTTCAAGAAAATCAAAATTTTGACCCGAAAAAAAAACGACAGTGGTACCCCTTTCGTTTTTTTTTCGGGTCAAAATTTTGATTTTCTTGAAACTCTGGATTCTGATAGAGGGCCATGGGACTTAAATCTGAGTGCAAAAATGGAGGCTCTAGACCCTTCCAGAGCTGAGATATTTAGATATTTATAATGGCATACAGAGCTGAGATATTGAGATATTTACAATGGCATAAATGCTACGTGAAATCTCAATATCTCAGCTCTGAAGGGTCTGAGAGCCTCCATTTTTGCACTCAGATCTAAGTCCCATGGCCCTCTATCAGAATCCAGAGTTTCAAGAAAATCAAAATTTTGACCCGAAAAAAAACGACAGTGGTACCACTTACGTTTTTTTTCGGGTCAAAATTTTGATTTTCTTGAAACTCTGGATTCTGATAGAGGGCCATGGGACTTAGATCTGAGTGCAAAAATGGAGGCTCTAGACCCTTCCAGAGCTGAGATATTGAGATTTCATCGTAGCATTTATAGCCATTGTAAATATCTCAGATATCTCAGCTCATAAATGCCATTATAAATATCTAAATATCTCAGCTCTGGAAGGGTCTAGAGCCTCCATTTTTGCACTCAGATCTAAGTCCCATGGCCCTCTATCAGAATCCAGAGTTTCAAGAAAATCAAAATTTTGACCCGAAAAAAAAAACGTAAGGGGTACCACTTCGTTTTTTTTTCGAGGTCAAAATTTTGATTTTCTTGAAACTCTGGATTCTGATAGAGGGCCATGTGACTTAGATCTGAGTGCAGAAATGGAGGCTCTAGACCCTTCCAGAGCTGAGATATTGAGATTTCACGTAGCATTTATGCCATTGTAAATATCTCAATATCTCAGCTCTGTATGCCATTATAAATATCTAAATATCTCAGCTCTGGAAGGGTCTAGAGCCTCCATTTTTGCACTCAGATCTAAGTCCCATGGCCCTCTATCAGGAATCCAGAGTTTCAAGAAAATCAAAATTTTGACCCGAAAAAAAAAACGTAAGGGGTACCACTGTCGTTTTTTTTTTCGAGGTGCAAAATTTTGATTTTCTTGAAACTCTGGATTCTGATAGAGGGCCATGGGACTTAGATCTGAGTGCAAAAATGGAGGCTCTAGACCCTTCCAGAGCTGAGATATTGAGATTTCACGTAGCATTTATGCCATTGTAAATATCTCAATATCTCAGCTCTGTATGCCATTATAAATATCTAAATATCTCAGCTCTGGAAGGGTCTAGAGCCTCCATTTTTGCACTCAGATCTAAGTCCCATGGCCCTCTATCAGAATCCAGAGTTTCAAGAAAATCAAAATTTTGACCCGAAAAAAAAACGACAGTGGTACCCCTTACGTTTTTTTTTCGGGGTCAAAATTTTGATTTTCTTGAAACTCTGGATTCTGATAGAGGGCCATGGGACTTAGATCTGAGTGCAAAAATGGAGGCTCTAGACCCTTCCAGAGCTGAGATATTGAGATTTCACGTAGCATTTATGCCATTGTAAATATCTCAATATCTCAGCTCTGTATGCCATTATAAATATCTAAATATCTCAGCTCTGGAAGGGTCTAGAGCCTCCATTTTTGCACTCAGATCTAAGTCCCATGGCCCTCTATCAGAATCCAGAGTTTCAAGAAAATCAAAATTTTGACCCGAAAAAAAACGACAGTGGTACCCCTTACGTTTTTTTTTTTCGAGGTCAAAATTTTGATTTTCTTGAAACTCTGGATTCTGATAGAGGGCCATGTGACTTAGATCTGAGTGCAAAAATGGAGGCTCTAGACCCTTCCAGAGCTGAGATATTGAGATTTCACGTAGCATTTATGCCATTGTAAATATCTCAATATCTCAGCTCTGTATGCCATTATAAATATCTAAATATCTCAGCTCTGGAAGGGTCTAGAGCCTCCATTTTTGCACTCAGATCTAAGTCCCATGGCCCTCTATCAGAATCCAGAGTTTCAAGAAAATCAAAATTTTGACCCGAAAAAAAACGTAAGTGGTACCACTGTACGTTTTTTTTTCGGGTCAAAGTTTTGATTTTCTTGAAACTCTGGATTATGATAGAGGGCCATGGGACTTAGATCTGAGTGCAAAAATGGAGGCTCTAGACCCTTCCAGAGCTGAGATATTGAGATTTCACGTAGCATTTATGCCATTGTAAATATCTCAATATCTCAGCTCTGTATGCCATTATAAATATCTAAATATCTCAGCTCTGGAAGGGTCTAGAGCCTCCATTTTTGCACTCAGATCTAAGTCCCATGGCCCTCTATCAGAATCCAGAGTTTCAAGAAAATCAAAATTTTGACCCGAAAAAAAAACGTACAGGGGTACCACTGTCGTTTTTTTTTCGGGTCAAAATTTTGATTTTCTTGAAACTCTAGATTCTGATAGAGGGCCATGTGACTTAGATCTGAGTGCAAAAATGGAGGCTCTAGACCCTTCCAGAGCTGAGATATTGAGATATTTATAATGGCATACAGAGCTGAGATATTGAGATATTTACAATGGCATAAATGCTACGTGAAATCTCAATATCTCAGCTCTGGAAGGGTCTAGAGCCTCCATTTTTGCACTCAGATCTAAGTCCCATGGCCCTCTATAGGAATCCAGAGTTTCAAGAAAATCAAAATTTTGACCCAAAAAAAAACGTACAGGGGTACCACTGTACGTTTTTTTTTCGGGTCGAAAATTTTGATTTTCTTGAAACTCTGGATTCTGATAGAGGGCCATGGGACTTAGATCTGAGTGCAAAAATGGAGGCTCTAGACCCTTCCAGAGCTGAGATATTTAGATATTTTTATAATGGCATACAGAGCTGAGATATTGAGATATTTACAATGGCATAAATGCTACGTGAATCTCAATATCTCAGCTCTGGAAGGGTCGAGAGCCTCCATTTTTGCACTCAGATCTAAGTCCCATGGCCCTCTATCAGAATCCAGAGTTTTCAAGAAAATCGAAATTTTGTAAATGCTACGTGAACGATCTCAGGATCTCACGCTGGAAGGGTACTGACCACCATTTGATTTTCCACTCAGGGCTGAGTGCACATGGCCCTCTCTTGCAGAATCCAGAGTTTCAAGAAGATCAAAATATTGAGCCCCAAAAAAAGAACGACAGTGAGTACCCCTTCGGGTTTTTTTCAAGATCAAAGATTTGGTTTTCTTGAAACTCTAGACTTATGGAATAAAGCCAGTGTAGTTAAGATCTGAGTGCAAATAAAGGCTACTGAGGTTCCTTCCAGAGCTGAGATATTTGGGTGTTTATAATGGCAGTACAGAGCTCGCAGATATCTGAGATGTTTACAATGGCATCAACATGCTGATGAACACTCAATCTGTCTCAGCTCTGGAAGGGTCTGAGCCTCCATTTTTGCACTCAGATCTAAGTCCCATGGCCCTCTATCAGAATCCAGAGTTTCAAGAAAATCAAAATTTTGACCCGAAAAAAAACGACAGTGGTACCCCTGTCGTTTTTTTTCGGGTCAGAAATTTTGATTTTCTTGAAACTCTGGATTCTGATAGAGGGCCATGGGACTTAGATCTGAGTGCAAAAATGGAGGCTCTAGACCCTTCCAGAGCTGAGATATTTAGATATTTATAATGGCATACAGGAGCTGAGATATTGAGATATTTACAATGGCATAAATGCTACGTGAAATCTCAATATCTCAGCTCTGGAAGGGTCTGAGCCTCCATTTTTGCACTCAGATCTAAGTCACATGGCCCTCTATCAGAATCCAGAGTTTCAAGAAAATCAAAATTTTGACCCGAAAAAAAAACGACAGTGGTACCCCTTACGTTTTTTTTCGGGTCAAAATTTTGATTTTCTTGAAACTCTGGATTCTGATAGAGGGCCATGGGACTTTAGATCTGAGTGCAAAAATGGAGGCTCTAGACCCTTCCAGAGCTGAGATATTTAGATATTTATAATGGCATACAGAGCTGAGATATTGAGATATTTACAATGGCATAAATGCTACGTGAAATCTCAATATCTCAGCTCTGGAAGGTGTCTGAGCCTCCATTTTGCACTCAGATCTAAGTCACATGGCCCTCTATCAGAATCCAGAGTTTCAAGAAAATCAAAATTTTGACCCAAAAAAAACGACAGTGGTACCCCTTACGTTTTTTTTTCGGGTCAAAATTTTGATTTTCTTGAAACTCTGGATTCTGATAGAGGGCCATGGGACTTAGATCTGAGTGCAAAAATGGAGGCTCTAGACCCTTCCAGAGCTGAGATATTTAGATATTTATAATGGCATACAGAGCTGAGATATTGAGATATTTACAATGGCATAAATGCTACGTGAAATCTCAATATCTCAGCTCTGAAGGTGTAGAGCCTCCATTTTTGCACTCAGATCTAAGTCCCATGGCCCTCTATCAGAATCCAGAGTTTCAAGAAAATCAAAATTTTGACCCGAAAAAAAAACGACAGTGGTACCCCTTAGTTTTTTTTCGGGTCAAAATTTTGAATTTCTTGAAACTCTGGATTCTGATAGAGGGCCATGGGACTTAGATCTGAGTGCAAAAATGGAGGCTCTAGACCCTTCCAGAGCTGAGATATTTAGATATTTATAATGGCATACAGAGCTGAGATATTGAGATATTTACAATGGCATAAATGCTACGTGAAATCTCAATATCTCAGCTCTGGAAGGTGTTGAGCCTCCATTTTTGCACTCAGATCTAAGTCCCATGGCCCTCTATCAGAATCCAGAGTTTCAAGAAAATCAAAATTTTGACCCGAAAGAAAACGAAGTGGTACCCCTACGTTTTTTCTGGGGTCAAAATTTTGATTTTCTTGAAACTCTGGGATCTGATAGAGGGCCATGTGACTTAGATCTGAGTGCAAAAATGGAGGCTCTAGACCCTTCCAGAGCTGAGATATTGAGATTTCACGTAGCATTTATGCCATTGTAAATATCTCAATATCTCAGCTCTGTATGCCATTATAAATATCTAAATATCTCAGCTCTGGAAGGGTCTAGAGCCTCCATTTTGCACTCAGATCTAAGTCCCATGGCCCTCTATCAGAATCCAGAGTTTCAAGAAAATCAAAATTTTGACCCAAAAAAAACGACAGTGGTACCCCTTACGTTTTTCGGGTAGAAATTTTGATTTTCTTGAAACTCTGGATTCTGATAGAGAGGCCATGGGACTTGATCTGAGTGCAGAAATGGAGGCTCTAGACCCTTCCAGAGCTGAGATATTTAGATATTTATAATGGCATACAGAGCTGAGATACTGAGAATATTTACAATGGCATAAATGCTACGTGAATTTAAAATATTCTTAGCTCTGGAAGGGTCTTGAGCCTCCATTTTTGCACTCAGATCTAATCACATGGCCCTCTATGGGATCCAGAGTTTCGAGAAAATCAAAATTTGACCAGAAAGACAGGGTACCACTTACCTCCGTGAGATCTCAATATCTCAGCTCTGGGAAGGGTCTAGAGCCTCCATTTTTGCACTCAGATCTAAGTCCCATGGCCCTCTATCGGAATCCAGAGTTTCAAGAAAATCAAAATTTTGACCCGAAAAAAAACGACAGTGGTACCCCTTACGTTTTTTTTCGGGTCAAAATTTTAGATTTTCTTGAAACTCTGGATTCTGATAGAGGGCCATGTGACTTAGATCTGAGTGCAAAAATGGAGGCTCTAGACCCTTCCAGAGCTGAGATATTGAGATTTCACATAGCATTTATGCCATTGTAAATATTCTCAATATCTCAGCTCTGTATGCCATTATAAATATCTAAATATCTCAGCTCTGGAAGGGTCTAGAGCCTCCATTTTTGCACTCAGATCTAAGTCCCATGGCCCTCTATCAGAATCCAGAGTTTCAAGAAAATCAGAATTTTGACCCGAAAAAAAAACGACAGTGGTACCCCTTACGTTTTTTTTTCGGGTCAAAATTTTGATTTTCTTGAAACTCTGGATTCTGATAGAGGGCCATGGGACTTAGATCTGAGTGCAAAAATGGAGGCTCTAGACCCTTCCAGAGCTGAGATATTTAGATATTTATAATGGCATACAGCAGCTGTAGATATCTGAGATATTTACAATGGCATAAATGCTACGTGAGTATCTCAATATCTCAGCTCTGGAAGGTCTAGAGCCTCCATTTTTGCACTCAGATCTAAGTCCCATGGCCCTCTATCAGAATCCAGAGTTTCAAGAAAATCAAAATTTTGACCCGAAAAAAAACGACAGTGGTACCCCTTACGTTTTTTTTCGAGGTCAAAATTTTGAATTTCTTGAAACTCTGGATTCTGATAGAGGGCCATGGGACTTAGATCTGAGTGCAAAAATGGAGGCTCTAGACCCTTCCAGAGCTGAGATATTTAGATATTTATAATGGCATACAAGAGCTGAGATATTGAGATATTTACAATGGCATAAATGCTACGTGAAATCTCAATATCTCAGCTCTGGAAGGGTCTAGAGCCTCCATTTTTGCACTCAGATCTAAGTCCCATGGCCCTCTATCAGAATCCAGAGTTTCAAGAAAATCAAAATTTTGACCCGAAAAAAAAAACGACAGTGGTACCCCTTGCGTTTTTTTTTCGGGTCAAAATTTTGATTTTCTTGAAACTCTGGATTCTGATAGAGGGCCATGGGACTTAGATCTGAGTGCAAAAATGGAGGCTCTAGACCCTTCCAGAGCTGAGATATTTAGATATTTATAATGGCATACAGAGCTGAGATATTGAGATATTTACAATGGCATAAATGCTACGTGAGATCTCAATATCTCAGCTCTGGAAGGTCTGTGAGCCTCCATTTTTGCACTCAGATCTAAGTCCCATGGCCCTCTATCAGAATCCAGAGTTTCAAGAAAATCAAAATTTTGACCCGAAAAAAAACGACAGTGGTACCCCTTACGTTTTTTTTTCGGGTCAAAATTTTGATTTTCTTGAAACTCTGGATTCTGATAGAGGGCCATGTGACTTAGATCTGAGTGCAAAAATGGAGGCTCTAGACCCTTCCAGAGCTGAGATATTGAGATTTCACGTAGCATTTATGCCATTGTAAATATCTCAATATCTCAGCTCTGTATGCCATTATAAATATCTAAATATCTCAGCTCTGGAAGGGTCTAGAGCCTCCATTTTTGCACTCAGATCTAAGTCCCATGGCCCTCTATCAGAATCCAGAGTTTCAAGAAATCAAAATTTTGACCCGAAAAAAAAACGTAAGGGTACCACTGTCGTTTTTTTTTCAGGTCAAAATTTTGATTTTCTTGAAACTCTGGATTCTGATAGAGGGCCATGTGACTTAGATCTGAGTGCAAAAATGGAGGCTCTAGACCCTTCCAGAGCTGAGATATTGAGATTTCACGTAGCATTTATGCCATTGTAAATATCTCAATATCTCAGTCTATATGCCATTATAAATATCTAAATATCTCAGCTCTGGAAGGGTCTAGAGCCTCCATTTTTGCACTCAGATCTAAGTCCCATGGCCCTCTATCAGAATCCAGAGTTTCGAGAAAATCAAAATTTTGACCCGAAAAAAAAACGACAGTGGTACCCCTTACGTTTTTTTTTCGGGTCAAAATTTTGATTTTCTTGAAACTCTGGATTCTGATAGAGGGCCATGGGACTTAGATCTGAGTGCAAAAATGGAGGCTCTAGACCCTTCCAGAGCTGAGATATTGAGATATTCACAGTAGCATTTATGCCATTGTAAATATCTCAGATATCTCAGCTGGCATGTATGCCATTATAAATATCTCAATATCTCAGCTCTGGAAGGGTCTAGAGCCTCCATTTTTGCACTCAGATCTAAGTCCCATGGCCCTCTATCAGAATCCAGAGTTTCAAGAAAATCAAAATTTTGACCCGAAAAAAAAAACGTAAGGGGTACCACTGTCGTTTTTTTTTCGGGTCAAAATTTTGATTTTCTTGAAACTCTGGATTCTGATAGAGGGCCATGGGACTTAGATCTGAGTGCAAAAATGGAGGCTCTAGACCCTTCCAGAGCTGAGATATTTAGATATTTATAATGGCATACAGAGCTGAGATATTGAGATATTTACAATGGCATAAATGCTACGTGAAATCTCAATATCTCAGCTCTGGAAGGTCTAGAGCCTCCATTTTTGCACTCAGATCTAGTCACATGGCCCTCTATCAGAATCCAGAGTTTCAAGAAAATCAAAATTTTGACCCGAAAAAAAAAACGTACAGTGGTACCACTGTCGTTTTTTTTTCGGGTCAAAATTTTGATTTTCTTGAAACTCTGGATTCTGATAGAGGGCCATGGGACTTAGATCTGAGTGCAAAAATGGAGGCTCTAGACCCTTCCAGAGCTGAGATATTTAGATATTTATAATGGCATACAGAGCTGAGATATTGAGATATTTACAATGGCATAAATGCTACGTGAAATCTCAATATCTCAGCTCTGGAAGGGTCTAGAGCCTCCATTTTTGCACTCAGATCTAAGTCCCATGGCCCTCTATCAGAATCCAGAGTTTCAAGAAAATCAAAATTTTGACCCGAAAAAAAAACGTACAGTGGTACCACTGTACGTTTTTTTTGAGGTAGAAATTTTGATTTTCTTGAAACTCTGGATTCTGATAGAGGGCCATGGGACTTAGATCTGAGTGCAAAAATGGAGGCTCTAGACCCTTCCAGAGCTGAGATATTTAGATATTTATAATGGCATACAGAGCTGAGATATTGAGATATTTACAATGGCATAAATGCTACATGAGATCTCAATATCTCAGCTCTGGAAGGTCTAGAGCCTCCATTTTTGCACTCAGATCTAAGTCCCATGGCCCTCTATCAGAATCCAGAGTTTCAAGAAAATCAAAATTTTGACCCGAAAAAAAAAACGTACAGGGGTACCACTGTACGTTTTTTTTTCGGGTCAAAATTTTGATTTTCTTGAAACTCTGGATTCTGATAGAGGGCCATGGGACTTAGATCTGAGTGCAAAAATGGAGGCTCTAGACCCTTCCAGAGCTGAGATATTTAGATATTTATAATGGCATACAGAGCTGAGATATTGAGATATTTACAATGGCATAAATGCTACGTGAAATCTCAATATCTCAGCTCTGGAAGGTCTAGAGCCTCCATTTTTGCACTCAGATCTAAGTCACATGGCCCTCTATCAGAATCCAGAGTTTCAAGAAAATCAAAATTTTGACCCGAAAAAAAAACGACAGTGGTACCCCTTCGTTTTTTTTTCGGGTCAAAATTTTGATTTTCTTGAAACTCTGGATTCTGATAGAGGGCCATGGGACTTAGATCTGAGTGCAAAAATGGAGGCTCTAGACCCTTCCCAGAGCTGAGATATTTAGATATTTATAATGGCATACAGAGCTGAGATATTGAGATATTTACAATGGCATAAATGCTACGTGAAATCTCAATATCTCAGCTCTGGAAGGTCTAGAGCCTCCATTTTTGCACTCAGATCTAAGTCCCATGGCCCTCTATCAGAATCCAGAGTTTCAAGAAAATCAAAATTTTGACCCGAAAAAAAAAACGTAAGTGGTACCACTGTCGTTTTTTTTTCGGGTCAAAATTTTGATTTTCTTGAAACTCTGGATTCTGATAGAGGGCCATGGGACTTAGATCTGAGTGCAAAAATGGAGGCTCTAGACCCTTCCAGAGCTGAGATATTTAGATATTTATAATGGCATACAGAGCTGAGATATTGAGATATTTACAATGGCATAAATGCTACGTGAAATCTCAATATCTCAGCTCTGGAAGGTCTTGAGCCTCCATTTTTGCACTCAGATCTAAGTCCCATGGCCCTCTATCAGAATCCAGAGTTTCAAGAAAATCAAAATTTTGACCCGAAAAAAAAAACGTACAGTGGTACCACTGTCGTTTTTTTTTCGGGTCAGAAATTTTGATTTTCTTGAAACTCTGGATTCTGATAGAGGGCCATGGGACTTAGATCTGAGTGCAAAAATGGAGGCTCTAGACCCTTCCAGAGCTGAGATATTTAGATATTTATAATGGCATACAGAGCTGAGATATTGAGATATTTACAATGGCATAAATGCTACGTGAAATCTCAATATCTCAGCTCTGGAAGGTCTGAGCCTCCATTTTTGCACTCAGATCTAAGTCCCATGGCCCTCTATCAGAATCCAGAGTTTCAAGAAAATCAAAATTTTGACCCGAAAAAAAAAACGTAAGGGGTACCACTGTCGTTTTTTTTTCGGGTCAAAATTTTGATTTTCTTGAAACTCTGGATTCTGATAGAGGGCCATGGGACTTAGATCTGAGTGCAAAAATGGAGGCTCTAGACCCTTCCAGAGCTGAGATATTTAGATATTTATAATGGCATACAGAGCTGAGATATCTGAGATATTTACAATGGCATAAATGCTACATGAGATCTCAATATCTCAGCTCTGAAGGGTCTAGAGCCTCCATTTTTGCACTCAGATCTAAGTCCCATGGCCCTCTATCAGAATCCAGAGTTTCAAGAAAATCAAAATTTTGACCCAAAAAAAAACGACAGTGGTACCCCTTACGTTTTTTTTTCGAGGTCAAAATTTTGATTTTCTTGAAACTCTGGATTCTGATAGAGGGCCATGGGACTTAGATCTGAGTGCAAAAATGGAGGCTCTAGACCCTTCCAGAGCTGAGATATTGAGATATTTATAATGGCATACAGAGCTGAGATATTGAGATATTTACAATGGCATAAATGCTACGTGAAATCTCAATATCTCAGCTCTGGAAGGGTCTAGAGCCTCCATTTTTGCACTCAGATCTAAGTCCCATGGCCCTCTATCAGAATCCAGAGTTTCAAGAAAATCAAAATTTTGACCCGAAAAAAAAACGACAGTGGTACCCCTTACTGTTTTTTTTTTCGGGTAAAAATTTTGATTTTCTTGAAACTCTGGATTCTGATAGAGGGCCATGGGACTTAGATCTGAGTGCAAAAATGGAGGCTCTAGACCCTTCCAGAGCTGAGATATTTAGATATTTATAATGGCATACAGAGCTGAGATATTGAGATATTTACAATGGCATAAATGCTACGTGAAATCTCAATATCTCAGCTCTGAAGGTGTAGAGCCTCCATTTTTGCACTCAGATCTAAGTCCCATGGCCCTCTATCAGAATCCAGAGTTTCAAGAAAATCAAAATTTTGACCCGAAAAAAAAAACGACAGTGGTACCCCTTACGTTTTTTTTTCGGGGTCAAAATTTTGATTTTCTTGAAACTCTGCGATTCTGATAGAGGGCCATGGGACTTAGATCTGAGTGCAAAAATGGAGGCTCTAGACCCTTCCAGAGCTGAGATATTTAGATATTTATAATGGCATACAGAGCTGAGATATTGAGATATTTACAATGGCATAAATGCTACGTGAAATCTCAATATCTCAGCTCTGGAAGGTCTAGAGCCTCCATTTTTGCACTCAGATCTAAGTCACATGGCCCTCTATCAGAATCCAGAGTTTCAAGAAAATCAAAATTTTGACCCGAAAAAAAAACGTACAGTGGTACCACTGTACGTTTTTTTTTTCGGGTCAAAATTTTGATTTTCTTGAAACTCTGGATTCTGATAGAGGGCCATGGGACTTAGATCTGAGTGCAAAAATGGAGGCTCTAGACCCTTCCAGAGCTGAGATATTTAGATATTTATAATGGCATACAGAGCTGAGATATTGAGATATTTACAATGGCATAAATGCTACGTGAATCTCAATATCTCAGCTCTGGAAGGTCTGAGCCTCCATTTTTGCACTCAGATCTAAGTCCCATGGCCCTCTATCAGAATCCAGAGTTTCAAGAAAATCAAAATTTTGACCCGAAAAAAAAACGACAGTGGTACCCCTTACGTTTTTTTTTCGGGTCAAAATTTTGATTTTCTTGAAACTCTGGATTCTGATAGAGGGCCATGGGACTTAGATCTGAGTGCAAAAATGGAGGCTCTAGACCCTTCCAGAGCTGAGATATTTAGATATTTATAATGGCATACAGAGCTGAGATATTGAGATATTTACAATGGCATAAATGCTACGTGAAATCTCAATATCTCAGCTCTGGAAGGTGTCAGAGCCTCCATTTTTGCACTCAGATCTAAGTCACATGGCCCTCTATCAGAATCCAGAGTTTCAAGAAAATCAAAATTTTGACCCGAAAAAAAAAACGTACAGTGGTACCACTGTCGTTTTTTTTCGGGTCAAAATTTTGATTTTCTTGAAACTCTGGATTCTGATAGAGGGCCATGGGACTTAGATCTGAGTGCAAAAATGGAGGCTCTAGACCCTTCCAGAGCTGAGATATTGAGATATTTATAATGGCATACAGAGCTGAGATATTGAGATATTTACAACTGGCATAAATGCTACTGTGAAATCTAAATATCTCAGCTCTGGAAGGTCTAGAGCCTCCATTTTTGCACTCAGATCTAAGTCCCATGGCCCTCTATCAGAATCCAGAGTTTCAAGAAAATCAAAATTTTGACCCGAAAAAAAAACGACAGTGGTACCCCTGTACGTTTTTTTTTCGGGTCAGAATTTTGATTTTCTTGAAACTCTGGATTCTGATAGAGGGCCATGGGACTTAGATCTGAGTGCAAAAATGGAGGCTCTAGACCCTTCCAGAGCTGAGATATTTAGATATTTATAATGGCATACAGAGCTGAGATATTGAGATATTTACAATGGCATAAATGCTACGTGAGATCTCAATATCTCAGCTCTGGAAGGTGTCTAGAGCCTCCATTTTTGCACTCAGATCTAAGTCCCATGGCCCTCTATCAGAATCCAGAGTTTCAAGAAAATCAAAATTTTGACCCGAAAAAAAAACGACAGTGGTACCCCTTACGTTTTTTTTTCGGGTCAAAATTTTGATTTTCTTGAAACTCTGGATTCTGATAGAGGGCCATGGGACTTAGATCTGAGTGCAAAAATGGAGGCTCTAGACCCTTCCAGAGCTGAGATATTTAGATATTTATAATGGCATACAGAGCTGAGATATTGAGATATTTACAATGGCATAAATGCTACGTGAGATCTCAATATCTCAGCTCTGGAAAGGTCTAGAGCCTCCATTTTTGCACTCAGATCTAAGTCCCATGGCCCTCTATCAGAATCCAGAGTTTCAAGAAAATCAAAATTTTGACCCGAAAAAAAAAACGACAGTGGTACCCCTTACGTTTTTTTTTCGGGTCAAAATTTTGATTTTCTTGAAACTCTGGATTCTGATAGAGGGCCATGGGACTTAGATCTGAGTGCAAAAATGGAGGCTCTAGACCCTTCCAGAGCTGAGATATTTAGATATTTATAATGGCATACAGAGCTGAGATATTGAGATATTTACAATGGCATAAATGCTACGTAAAATCTCAATATCTCAGCTCTGAAGGTCTAGAGCCTCCATTTTTGCACTCAGATCTAAGTCCCATGGCCCTCTATCAGAATCCAGAGTTTCAAGAAAATCAAAATTTTGACCCGAAAAAAAACGTAAGGGGTACCACTTCGATTTTTTTGTTTCGGGTCAGAAATTTTGATTTTCTTGAAACTCTGGATTCTGATAGAGGGCCATGTGACTTAGATCTGAGTGCAAAAATGAAGGCTCTAGACCCTTCCCAGAGCTGAGATATTGAGATTTTACAATGGCATTTATGCAACTGTAAATATCTCAGATATCTACAATGGCTATATATGCCACTGTGAATATCTCAATATCTCAGCTCTGGAAGGTCTAGAGCCTCATTTTTGCACTCAGATCTAAGTCCCATGGCCCTCTATCAGAATCCAGAGTTTCAAGAAAATCAAAATTTTGACCCAAAAAAAGAACGACAGTGGTACCCCTTACGTTTTTTTTCGGGTCGAAATTTTGATTTTCTTGAAACTCTGGATTCTGATAGAGGGCCATGGGACTTAGATCTGAGTGCAAAAATGGAGGCTCTAGACCCTTCCAGAGCTGAGATATTTAGATATTTATAATGGCATACAGAGCTGAGATATTGAGATATTTACAATGGCATAAATGCTACATGAGATCTCAATATCTCAGCTCTGGAAGGGTCTAGAGCCTCCATTTTTGCACTCAGATCTAAGTCCCATGGCCCTCTATCAGGAATCCAGAGTTTCAAGAAAATCAAAATTTTGACCCGAAAAAAAAACGACAGTGGTACCCCTTCGTTTTTTTTTCGGGTCAAAATTTTGATTTTCTTGAAACTCTGGATTCTGATAGAGGGCCATGGGACTTAGATCTGAGTGCAAAAATGGAGGCTCTAGACCCTTCCCAGAGCTGAGATATTTAGATATTTATAATGGCATACAGAGCTGAGATATTGAGATATTTACAATGGCATAAATGCTACGTGAGATCTCAATATCTCAGCTCTGGAAAGGTCTAGAGCCTCCATTTTTGCACTCAGATCTAAGTCACATGGCCCTCTATCAGAATCCAGAGTTTCAAGAAAATCAAAATTTTGACCCGAAAAAAAAAACGACAGTGGTACCCCTTCGTTTTTTTTTCAGGGTCAAAATTTTGATTTTCTTGAAACTCTGGATTCTGATAGAGGGCCATGGGACTTAGATCTGAGTGCAAAAATGGAGGCTCTAGACCCTTCCAGAGCTGAGATATTGAGATATTTATAATGGCATACAGAGCTGAGATATTGAGATATTTACAATGGCATAAATGCTACGTGAAATCTCAATATCTCAGCTCTGGAAGGGTCTAGAGCCTCCATTTTTGCACTCAGATCTAAGTCCCATGGCCCTCTATCAGAATCCAGAGTTTCAAGAAAATCAAAATTTTGACCCGAAAAAAAAAACGTACAGTGGTACCCCTTACGTTTTTTTTTCGGGTCAAAATTTTGATTTTCTTGAAACTCTGGAATTCTGATAGAGGGCCATGGGACTTAGATCTGAGTGCAAAAATGGAGGCTCTAGACCCTTCCAGAGCTGAGATATTTAGATATTTATAATGGCATACAGAGCTGAGATATTGAGATATTTACAATGGCATAAATGCTACGTGAGATCTCAATATCTCAGCTCTGGAAGGTCTAGAGCCTCCATTTTTGCACTCAGATCTAAGTCCCATGGCCCTCTATCAGAATCCAGAGTTTCAAGAAAATCAAAATTTTGACCCGAAAAAAAAACGACAGTGGTACCCCTTACGTTTTTTTTTCGGGTCAAAATTTTGATTTTCTTGAAACTCTGGATTCTGATAGAGGGCCATGTGACTTAGATCTGAGTGCAAAAATGGAGGCTCTAGACCCTTCCAGAGCTGAGATATTTAGATATTTATAATGGCATACAGAGCTGAGATATTGAGATATTTACAATGGCATAAATGCTACGTGAAATCTCAATATCTCAGCTCTGGAAGGTCTAGAGCCTCCATTTTTGCACTCAGATCTAAGTCCCATGGCCCTCTATCAGAATCCAGAGTTTCAAGAAAATCAAAATTTTGACCCGAAAAAAAAACGACAGTGGTACCCCTTACGTTTTTTTTTCGGGTCAAAATTTTGATTTTCTTGAAACTCTGGATTCTGATAGAGGGCCATGGGACTTAGATCTGAGTGCAAAAATGGAGGCTCTAGACCCTTCCAGAGCTGAGATATTTAGATATTTATAATGGCATACAGGAGCTGAGAATATTGAGATATTTACAATGGCATAAATGCTACGTGAAATCTCAATATCTCAGCTCTGGAAGGTCTAGAGCCTCATTTTTGCACTCAGATCTAAGTCCCATGGCCCTCTATCAGAATCCAGAGTTTCAAGAAAATCAAAATTTTGACCCGAAAAAAAAACGACAGTGGTACCCCTTACGTTTTTTTTTTCGGGTCAAAATTTTGATTTTCTTGAAACTCTGGATTCTGATAGAGGGCCATGGGACTTAGATCTGAGTGCAAAAATGGAGGCTCTAGACCCTTCCAGAGCTGAGATATTTAGATATTTATAATGGCATACAGAGCTGAGATATTGAGATATTTACAATGGCATAAATGCTACGTGAGATCTCAATATCTCAGCTCTGGAAGGTGTCAGAGCCTCCATTTTTGCACTCAGATCTAAGTCCCATGGCCCTCTATCAGAATCCAGAGTTTCAAGAAAATCAAAATTTTGACCCGAAAAAAAAAACGACAGTGGTACCCCTTACGTTTTTTTTCGGGTCAAAATTTTGATTTTCTTGAAACTCTGGATTCTGATAGAGGGCCATGGGACTTAGATCTGAGTGCAAAAATGGAGGCTCTAGACCCTTCCAGAGCTGAGATATTAAGATATTTATAATGGCATACAGAGCTGAGATATTGAGATATTTACAATGGCATAAATGCTACGTGAGATCTCAATATCTCAGCTCTGGAAGGGTCTAGAGCCTCCATTTTTGCACTCAGATCTAAGTCACATGGCCCTCTATCAGAATCCAGAGTTTCAAGAAAATCAAAATTTTGACCCGAAAAAAAAACGACAGTGGTACCCCTTGCGTTTTTTTTCGGGTCAAAATTTTTGATTTTCTTGAAACTCTGGATTCTGATAGAGGGCCATGGGACTTAGATCTGAGTGCAAAAATGGAGGCTCTAGACCCTTCCAGAGCTGAGATATTTTAGATATTTATAATGGCATACAGAGCTGAGATATTGAGATATTTACAATGGCATAAATGCTACGTGAGATCTCAATATCTCAGCTCTGGAAGGTGTTGAGCCTCCATTTTGCACTCAGATCTAAGTCCCATGGCCCTCTATCAGAATCCAGAGTTTCAAGAAAATAAAAATTTTGACCCGAAAAAAAAAACGACAGTGGTACCCCTTACGTTTTTTTTTTCGGGTCAAAATTTTGATTTTCTTGAAACTCTGGATTCTGATAGAGGGCCATGGGATTTAGATCTGAGTGCAAAAATGGAGGCTCTAGACCCTTCCAGAGCTGAGATATTGTAGATATTTATAATGGCATACAGAGCTGAGATATTGAGATATTTACAATGGCATGAATGCTACGTGAAATCTCAATATCTCAGCTCTGAAGCTTTGAGCCTCATTTTAGCACTCAGATCTAGTCACATGGCCTCTTATGGAATCCAGAGTTTGCAGAGGATCAGGAATTTTGACCCGAAAAAAAGCGACAGTGGTACCCCTTACGTTTTTTTTTCGGGTCAGAGTTTTGATTTTCTTGAAACTCTGGATTCTGATAGAGGGCCATGTGACTTAGATCTGAGTGCAAAAATGGAGGCTCTAGACCCTTCCAGAGCTGAGATATTGAGATTTCACGTAGCATTTATGCCATTGTAAATATCTCAATATTTACAGCTCATATATGCTACTATAAATATCTAAATATCTCAGCTCTGGAAGGGTCTAGAGCCTCCATTTTTGCACTCAGATCTAAGTCCCATGGCCCTCTATCAGAATCCAGAGTTTCAAGAAAATCAAAATTTTGACCCGAAAAAAAAACGTAAGGGGTACCACTGTCGTTTTTTTTTCGGGTCAAAATTTTGATTTTCTTGAAACTCTGGATTCTGATAGAGGGCCATGTGACTTAGATCTGAGTGCAAAAATGGAGGCTCTAGACCCTTCCAGAGCTGAGATATTGAGATATTTATAATGGCATATATGCCAGCTGTAGATATCTGAGATATTTACAATGGCATAAATGCTATCATAAATATCTCAATATCTCAGCTCTGGAAGGGTCTAGAGCCTCCATTTTTGCACTCAGATCTAAGTCCCATGGCCCTCTATCAGAATCCAGAGTTTCAAGAAAATCAAAATTTTGACCCAAAAAAAAAACGTACAGTGGTACCCCTGTACGTTTTTTTTTCGGGTAGAAATTTTGATTTTCTTGAAACTCTGGATTCTGATAGAGGGCCATGGGACTTTAGATCTGAGTGCAAAAATGGAGGCTCTAGACCCTTTCCAGAGCTGAGATATTGAGATTTCACGTAGCATTTATGCCATTGTAAATATCTCAATATCTCAGCTCTGTATGCCATTATAAATATCTAAATATCTCAGCTCATGGAAGGGTACTGAGGCCTCCATTTTTGCACTCAGAAAAAAAAAAAAAAAGTTTTCTTGAAGCTTCTGGATTCTGATAGAGGGCCATGGGACTTAGACCTGAGTGCAAAAATGGAGGCTCTAGACCCTTCCAGAGCTGAGATATTGAGATATTTATAATGGCTCAATATCTCAGTATGTCACAAATATCTCATCAATATCTCAATATCTCAGCTCTGGAAGGGTCTAGAGCCTCATTTTGCACTCAGGTCTAAGTCCCATGGCCCTCTATCAGAATCCAGAGTTTCAGAGAAACTTTTTTTTGCACAAAAAAAAAAAACGACAGTGGTACCCCTTATGTTTTTTTTTTTGTGCAAAAAAAAAGTTTCTTGAAAGCTCTGCGATTCTGATAGAGGCCATGGGACTTAGACCTGAGTGCAAAAATGGAGGCTCTAGACCCTTCCAGAGCTGAGATATTGAGATATTTATAATGGCTCAATATCTCAGTATGTCACAAATATCTCATAAATATCTCAATATCTCAGCTCTGGAAGGGTCTAGAGCCTCATTTTGCACTCAGGTCTAAGTCCCATGGCCCTCTATCAGAATCCAGAGTTTTCGAGAAACTTTTTTTTCGCACAAAAAAAAAACCGGACAGTGGTACCCCTTATGTTTTTTTTTTGTGCAAAAAAAAAGTTTCTCCGAAACTCTGGATTCTGATAGAGGGCCATGGGACTTAGACCTGAGTGCAAAAATGGAGGCTCTAGACCCTTCCAGAGCTGAGATATTGAGATATTTATAATGGCTCAATATCTCAGTATGTCACAAATATCTCATAAATATCTCAATATCTCAGCTCTGGAAGGGTCTAGAGCCTCCATTTTTGCACTCAGGTCTAAGTCCCATGGCCCTCTATCGGAATCCAGAGTTTCAAGAAACTTTTTTTGCACAAAAAAAAAAAACGAGCAGTGGTACCCCTTATGTTTTTTGTTTTTTTTTGTGCGAAAAAAAAAGTTTCTTGAAACTCTGGATTCTGATAGAGGGCCATGGGACTTAGACCTGAGTGCAAAAATGGAGGCTCTAGACCCTTTCCAGAGCTGAGATATTGAGTAATTTATGAGATATTTGTGACATACTGAGATAATGCTTCCAAATATCGATCAGGATATATGCTTGTGGAATACAATCGCATTTAATGGCCATTATAACATGAGCTACAGTATCCGTTAAACTAAACTGGATTTGTTCATGATGCATTGAGATAACATTTCATCAGCGTAATGCTGCATGACTCTGCTGTTTACATTTGCATTTTATTGCTTACGACCCAATGGCCTTATGGTTGCCTGCATAAGACAAAATATCTCTAGCCATCCATCCATCTATCCGGTCCGTCTGTCTGTATCTAAATATCATTTTAACTTTAAATAGTCTCTGATGAAAAACTGTTCTGTCTCCATAGCTGACTCTGCAAAGATCCAGCAGCTTCAAAGACTTTATGAAGCCAAAGCCATCGTTCACCTATAGTGAGCCCTGAGGCTACCTTGGATGAATACTGTAAGTGCATTAGTTTGTTATATGGAGATGATGTTGCTGTACTCAAGCTCCAACTCACTCCTGTCTTTTGGGTATAAAATATTATATCACATGTTTAGCCATGCAAATTGACCAGTATCTGTTGTTTCAGAGGAGAAGAACAACAGCATCAACATAATCTGTACTCATTTGCAGTCAGAATTAATATTCAACTGCTAGAATGTTTTTTTCATAACTGCTTCATCTCTAAAACCACACTTTTAAAAATATCTTAGACAGGATGTCATTCTTTCATGAGCCATTCAAGCAGAGAGACTGCTTAGCCTTCTGTCTGCTTTTTAGAGTAGACAGTGGTATGATTTTAATAATATTTTCAATATTTTAAAGTTTTCGGTTTAAAAGCTTTTTGGTCAGTCAAATAACATTTCTATTAAGTAAAAAAAAATCAATAGATTAATGTTTAAAACTTTGCTGTTCTTTGAACTTTCTATTCAAAGTATCCTGAAAAAAAACATGCATCACAGTTTCCAAAAAAATATTCAGCATCTAAACTGTTTTCAAGATTGGTAATAATAAGAAATGTCAAATCAAGTATATTATAATGATTTCTGAAGGATCATGTGACTACAGACTGGAGTAATGATGCTGAAAATTCAGCTTTGCCATCACAGGAACACTAAAAAAAATGAATTTTGCTGCTTGTTCAAATTGCTTAATTAAAATGACGCTTAAGCAACACAATTGCCATACATTTTGTCCAAACTTAATTTTATTGGGTTCAATCTGCTTAAATATATGTAACATTTAAGTTTACTTAATCTGTTCTGTTTTGGATTACATGAATGATTTGTGTTGACTTAATGGTTGAATTTAGAGGGAATAGATTCTGAAGACTGATTATGCAACATTCACAGCATATGCTTCGGTGAATGAAACCAAATAAACCTTTTTAAAGAAAGTGCTATAGCCAATTTGATGTCTATAGTCTAGTAATGCATTGGATGAATGAATATATGAATTTGAATATCTGAATCATATCAGGAGACAGGGAGCCTTTTTAAATTCACTGACACTAATAAATAAGGCTGTGGCCAAACATTAGTAAATTAAGTTGAATCAACCTTAATGAATTAAGTTGACCCATTGTAAGTACAATAAATTGGAATAACATAATTGCATAATGCTAAATTATAGCAAGCTAATCATGTGGAAATCTTTTCCATGATTTTTTATGTTCATCCAAAGAGTTATTTTTTTCAGTACATTTTATATGTTAAACTAGACAACTTATTTTAAAGTGTATGTAACTGTATTTTATCGTATTTTTGTCTGTTTGATAAGAAAAGTGTGTTGAACAGTGGAATAGCCTTCTGTGGAGGAGTTAAGTGAGGTGCTGAGGTATAAAATCAGACCGTAATAATGTAACAAACAGATGTAAAATTCCCATGACGCTGACAGGTACTTTTGTTTTCTGTCTGTGCCTTTGATAACCTCACAGTCACAGTAAACGGAAGAGCCTCTGACATTTAGAGATAGAGCTCAGAGAGGAGGAGCCTTGACTCACTGACACAAAAACCACCGTCGTAAACTTTACTGGAAATCCTGCATAAAACGGGCACATCGCATTAAAACTAACACTACTTAGACTGTGGTTATACCACAAACAATATGTGCGGATTCAGCTCAGCCAGGACAAACATGGCACTGATGAACCATGGCACATTAGAAATGGGTTATGAATAACACATCAAAGAACTGCAAACAGAAATTAAAAACAAGTCACGGTGAAGTTACTTGAGGTAAATCAAGGCAGTTGGGTAACAGAGTTCTGTGTCAGTTCTCTTTAACCATGGAGCCAGTGCACAGAACAACCAGTCTAGCAACAATTATTCATTGCCTGTAGCTCTTTTTAGACAACACAAGGGGAAGTTTGATGAGTCAATAAGACAAAGTTAGTTGCTAAACTGAGCAAGTGCACAGTAAAAACAGCTATCTGCAATTACTGAAAGCATCTTTTTGGTGTGACATTTCTTACAGAAGTTTGAGAGTCTGTTACCAGAGGATTCGGGTAAAAGTAACGGAAAACTCGGAAAGAAATGGAGAAATGTCATATCTCGCACAATGACCCGTAAAACATCCAAGATGGTACAGAAAGCCCTTGCAGAGGAAGGGGTGAGTGGAAAGCACAAGTATTATGTATTCTTTTACAGCATGTATTCATCCTGGGTTAATGTCAATTACTAAATTATTTTTAGCATTTTAAGTTGCCATGTAAATTAAATGTTATACATAATTTTATAAATGATTTGTTTTAACTGATATGCATTAACTAACTGAACCAAGTTACCATGTTTAAATTCACATTTAAAATTGGTGGTAAAATTCTTTTAAAATATATCAGTCCCAGAAACAGTCTATTTTTTTTTTAATTTTCATTTTATTATATTTATTTGTTTTTATTTCCTTTACTTTACTGGTAATTTTCTAAGCTATAATCTAAGTCTTAGAAACACTTACTAACAATTTGAATGTGTCTCCCCCATGTGGATGAAATCAGGATATTTGACACTGTCGGCACCTCAGGGTGTTTCCAGTGAGTTAGGTAACACAACACACTGTAAATTGTTAAATTCGTTGATTTCAGAATGAGAGTGGGGAGGACGGTTCCATGTCTCCCATGTCTCCAAGTGACTGGATGCCAGATCTCAGTGCTGGGAACAGAACATCTGTGTGCTCCAACAGCTCAGAGGACACCATGCACACCCCTCTCTACGCCAGCTCTCTTGGATGTAAGCTATGTCAGACCGGCACAATATCTTGGCTAAACCAATATCATACAAGGCTGATTGATTTTTTCCCCCTGATGTGCAGGTTCTGACAGACAGAGTCTGGACAGTGGCTTCAGTCAGAGAGACAGTATGAGACTGGAGGACAGCACCTACACAGGGCGCTTCTGTGGCAGAGCCCTTGTCCACACTGACTTCACCCCCAGTCCATATGACATGGAATCTCTCAAACTACAGGTCAGCTTTTTAAAATGGGCTATTTTTGGACACATATTTAGACAATGGCAACATAAAAGATTAGTTGGTAACACTTTACAATACGTGTGCACTAATAAGCATTAATTCATGCTTAACTAATGCACAGATAATACTTGAATTAATTTGTTACTTATGATTATCTAAGCTATTCATTAATGATTACCACATTAGGAACTAATTAAGAGTCTGTAAGGTTAATGTATTAGTTCATACATGAATTGTTATTAATTAAATATGTAATTGTGGATTAATTCCATAATAACTCATTTTTTAACTAATAGTGTTAATTAATATGTTAATTACCAGAATGAGCCAAAGCCTTGTATTTCAACTTCCAGATAATATGACAGGTACACTAATATGCATTAATACATGATTAATTAATTAATTGTTAATGCAAATTCATGTGCAAATTACTACAATTACAAAATGACTAGTTAATAATGATGTGCCTCAGCAAGTAAAGTCATAACATAATGATACCTTTGCAAATCATTAGCTAATGATTAATTAAGGCAGACAACTGGAAGTTTAAGTGCATAGCTATGACTAATTGTGGTAATTAACACATTAATTTACACTATTAGTTAATAAAATATGTTATTAAGGAATTAATACACAATGACACAGTGAATTAATAGCAATTCATGTATTACTTAATCTATTAATCATATAGACTCTTTATTAGTTGCTGATGCAGTAATCATTAATTAATGATTTAGTTCTTTATTAGTTATACATTAACTTATTATTATCTGTGCATTAGTTAAGCGTAAATTAATGCATATTAGTGCATATTAGTGCACACGTATTGTAAAGTGTTAACATTTTCAGGGATGCCCTTTCTAATTGCAATGCACTAAGCCTTCAAGCTTTAAAATGTAAAAGTATAAAGTGGTCCGATACATTTAATGTTTTTGGAAAATATAGCACATCTTTTTTGAAGGTTGAAAACTGCAGTCCCCAATCACAAGATAAAAAGCAACCAATACATTATCCTGATTTTTTTTTTTTTTCCTGTTTCATGGACGAAAGTCAAAAAATATAAAAAATAACCGATTTTTAGGGATTACTAATCCTTAAAAAAAAAGTATATTGTATGCAGTGCATTGATATTTTTCAAACCACACAGAAAGGAGACATCATCCAGATTATTGAGAAGCCACCAGTAGGCACCTGGACTGGTAAACTCAATAACAAAGTGGGCTCCTTTAAATTCATCTACGTCACAATACTACCAGAGGAGAACACGCCACCAAAGAGGAAGCGGTGCTACAGTCACGGACACCAGAAACCCAAACCAAAAACCTTGGAGGAAGTTCTGGAGAGAATAGGCCTAACTGTAAGCCTAAATTTCATTACTGTTTTCTTTTAAATGTGTGTGCCATTTCATCATAGTGCAAGAGGATCTGCTCTTTGACTTATGACTGACCCCTGTGTGCCCAGGAACTGGGATCTCTCCTGTCCATGCATGGCTTCCAGAGCTTGGAGGACTTCACCGGCCTGAAGGAGTCTCACCTGAACGAGCTGAACATTACAGACCCTGAGCAACGGGTGAAGATATTGAAAGCAGCAGAACTGCTTCATGACTGTACGTCCAGTGTAGAGCCAGAGTCTAGACTGTTATCCTAATTGTGTCCAACGTAGTCTGTTTGATGTACTAACATCCTTTCTGTTCTCCAGCGGAGGATGAATCTGATGCCGAGGAGCAAAAGACTGAAATGCCACGGGACTCTGGCTGTTACGAGAGCACAGAGAATCTGGCAAACGGATGTGAGGAGCCCCAGGTGGAATCCAAACCGGAGCCAGAAACAAATCCGGACACAGAAACAAAGCTCAATGCTGTTCAGGAACAACTGGAGGGGATGAAGGTGGAGGAAAGTTCTGAGAATCAAACAGAGTGAAGTCAACAGAAAGTCTTTTTGATTATGCTTCTTTAAAACGTTTAACCTCTTTATGATGGACCAGAGAGTGTCACAACCACATGCACAGCCCATACAGAAGCCAATAGGTCCTCTTAGAAGATGGCATAAAGGTCTTGAAGGGACTATCATCTATGAATGTAGTTCTTTCTCTTTGACTTTATTGTTCAGAACGTCTGACACCACATTCAAAATCTTCAAAAGGCTCTGAAATCAAACTGATTTGTTGAGGGATTTTGAAAAACTGACATTGCACCAAGCAATATTCCATGGATTAAACCTAAGGCAATCTTCTTACATCATAAAATAAGCAGCATTGTGGTGACCCAAATATTGATTTTACTCACAAGGTTAAATATGCAAGACATCTATTATGGTAATTTACGATCTCTTAACATCTGAGAAGTTTCATCACCATCATCATAACTATGAAGTAGCATTGTATAGACTTCTATTCTTCCGTTTCTGGCCTTACGAATGTACAGAGTAATACGCAATTAATGCACTCCTCTTTTTTTGTTGTTGCCAGGAATGAAAGAGGAAAGGCATTGTTTAGTTAATGCACATGTACTTGCATATTCTTTTGCTTCTATGGTCAATGATTTCCTGTTTGTGGTAATGTTTGTTATAATATGGTTTATTTAGTTTTCGAAGCTATTGTTGTTTATTCAATATCTGTATTTCCTTTTTTACTGTTCTGTTTGTCTTGCTTTTGATGTATGTACTTTCAGGGTTTGCTTTAACAAAAAACTAAATTTTTAAACCACAAAGAAGAAATTGTAATAATACCATATAATTTAATGAACATACATTTACACACAGATTCATAAAGTAGAAAGTGGAGAGTATGAGCATATACATGATCACAGTGTTATTACCAAGCAAACTGAACATAACCCAATTCGTGATGACGTACAATGTGTACATTATGCATCGCATCCACATATCTAGAGCAGACCATCATTTGCTAATTTTCCAAACTTACACGTTACACTGACTTTGCATTAAAAATTTTGAGTATTTATGTGCCTCATTTAGTAAATTAGCATGACACAAAATTCATGATAAAAAAAAAATTGTGGGATTGATTCAGCGCAACTTTAAGCACATTTCCATATACTCAGTAATACCTTCAGCCTAGCAAAATTAATATTCACATCTTCCATACACAGTAGCAGTGTAAACAATCATCACAATTGTTCACACCATTGTATTCATTTGCTATAAATTAAACATCTGAAGCACATTCTGTTAGTTATGTAGGACTGTATTTCCTGCACTAACAGACTTTTACCCTCGATTTTTCAGACACCAGTAGAGTTACTAACAATGAATGCATCTCACAAATATTCCAGTTCATACACTTCCAAATGCTTTAAGATGGCACTGAATGGGTATCCATTTTAAGCTGGCTTTTCCAAATCCTTAATTCATTCTTAACAATACTGCCCTGTGTAGTTGGATATGATGAGAAACGGATGTTAAATATTTAGTCCCTGAAGTCTGTAGATGTGTCCCTTACAAGTGGCCATTAACATACTACAGTGAAATTAGTAAAGGTGACTACATTGCACATTCGCTTCTACACTGGGGCAAGTTTTGCTACCAAAAACCTGGTTAAAGGAATGTGTGGAAAAAGAAAAACAAGCACAATTTAAAGATGTTTCTCAACTGAATGCAAGAGCATGCTTAAATGACACTGAAGATGGATTGGTCAACTAGCCGCTTCCATGCCTATACTCAAAAAAGGTTCATTTTCAGATGTAAACTTCATCTTTAATTTATTCCGTGTACAAACACGCCACTTGGCCTTGTGTTGAACTATCCAACTCATAGAGAAAAGGAAAGTGGGGAAATGGTGCTCAAATATCAGGCGGTTGTGGAAAGATCTCCCTAAATAAGACAATATGGAGGGAAAATATTAACTTAAATATCAAAATAATCAGGCATGTCTTCCACTTATATAGGGATATAGGGAATTTGCAGCTTCTCAGTTACTTTTTACAATATGTACATTAACTCCATGGCTTTTTTGCGTTCTGACAGATCATTAGCATTGTATAAAAATGACATTGACTTGCATGTACAGATTTGAGTAGTATGGGGCATTATGGAATCTTCTGTAGATGTAATGGTAGAGCATACTGTAGATAAGGCACTCTTACTGATGCAAATCGGCCTGTACTTACTGGCACATACATCTGACGGCCTCTGCTTTCTACCATCCATGCTGATTGTTAAAATCAAGTCTGAGCTTAACTTTCTGAGTTAAATCCCATTTATAACTGACTGAATTACTAAGCTGATCCAAATGAGCCCCATCAACAGAATAAAGCGATTTTGTTGGGTCTAATATTCAGTTTATGACTGAAGTACTTTTCCTTATCACACTTAAAAATAAAATAAAAAGTCTAATCCAAAGGGCATTTTTCACAAACTACTATAGAAGCAAGTTATGGGTTTTACATGGCACACAAATGGTTAGGAATAATGGAGGCAGGCTATACAGAAACGGGTAATGACACTGAAAAAAAAAACAATTGATCATTTCACAAGCTCTTTCAAGGGAAATAATGTCCTCATTACATTTAAGGGTAGCCTATTCTAACCTGATTCAGTTTATGGCTCCGCATATCCCTCATTGTGAGCTTCATCATGCTGTGATTCAGAGATGAGAGTCTCAAGACCTCCAGATCCAGTCTCGAGCGCTAGCGCAGGATCCAGGCAGAATAACTTCGCTCTGCGAAAGAGTATCAGAGAACATAGGCCACCGTTTTGAAAGTCAGAGTCAAAACAGTTTTTCTGTGTGTTCCTGAATGTGAGCACATTCAGAAGTTTGAGAGAAGTCTCGAGAGCGCCGCCAAAGCTCATGGGTCGAACTCTTTGATGACCCCAGGGAGACGGCATTGGGGGAAGTTGGCGAGGGGGTTCTCATCTTTAGGGGAGGTGGCGCTCTTCTGGGTGCCTGAACCAATGCCAGGTTTGGCTTCATCAGGGGTGTGCTCATTGGGAATCAGGGGAGCAGAGGATTTCTGCAGGAAGTGCAAACACACCATTATCAATTAAAGAGTGATATTCACATCAATGTGAATGAGTGAGTGCCATCGTTTATAAAGGGTTAGTTCACCCAAAAATGAAAATTCTGTCAGTATTTACTCACCCTCATGTTGTTCCAACCCCGTAAGACCTTCGTTCATCTTCGGAACACAAATGAAGACATTTTTGATTAAATCTGAGAGCTGGATCACTCCTCCATACTAGTCCATAGGCTTCTTGAGAATTGAAACTTGCCAGCCTTGAAAAGTTGTTAGACATCGTTCAAATAGCCCAAGTGACTACAGTGGCTCAATCTTAACTTTATCAGAGCGACGAGAATACTTTTGTGCGCAAAAACAAACAAAAATAACGACTTTATTTTAACTATTCACTTCCTCCTCTATGGACCTCTAGTCAGTTAAGCGTAGTGTGATATTGTAGAGCTACGTCACACGTAGGCTCACTATTGGCCGACACTGGTCATGTGTGTGATGCGTGTGACATACAATAACAGAAGCTTACGCTATTAAACTAGTAAGCTGACTGGAGGCAGAGAGAGAACTAAATGAATAGTTGAAATAAAGTCGTTATTTTTGTTGTTTTTGCGCACAAAAAGTGTTCTCGTCGCTTGATAAACTTAAGATTGAGCCACTGTAGTCACTTGGACTATTTTAACGATGTCTTTAATAACTTTTCGAGGCCGGCAAGTTTCAATCCCTCAAAAAGCCTATGGACTAGTATGCAGGAGTGATCCAGCTCTCAGATTTAATCAAAAATATCTTAATTTGTGTTCTGAAGATGAACGAAGGTCTACGAGATTGGAACAACATGAGGGTGAGTAAATACTGACAGAATTTTTATTTTTAGGTGAACTAACCCTTTAACCAGGGTTAAATATACACCAGTAGGTTTTTAAACAGGTTTCAGAGGGAACTTGGAAGGATTGTGTTAAGCCAAAGTGTCTAATAGAGTGCAACAGTGACCACCTAATCAAATAATTATCATTATCAATATCATTAAATAATGTGATGGCTTCAACAAAAACATGTGTTATAAATTAACACCCTCATAGTAGGTCTGTCTTTAACAGTTAATAAGTTATCATTAAAAAACAATTAATAGGATTTATACTTTGGGAACCCTTTCAAAGAGAAAGGAAACTACTTGATTCATAGGTAAATCGTCATAATAGTTTTATAATAGTAATAATTAGTAATTGATACATAATAAATAGTAATTGATGATAATTCTGAATTTTCTTCACTATAATAAAGGTTAAAAGGAAAAAAAACAGTCAAAATGGTTCTATGGGGGTAACGTAGGGTGTTAACATTAACGTTTTTAAAAAGTTAGAAAATGCTTATCTTATGAAAAATAATCGTTTTATAGACCATTTTGCAAGATGTAAACAACACTGGTCCAGAAACACTTCCTGTTTCAGTTTGTAACCGTTTTCTATATTTCACATGTAAAAAAAAATATCTTAAAGATGTTTGTTTAACTTTTTGATTCAATTTTATATGTTCTGTTGGTTGTATTTTATCCCAGCTTTTATGTAGTGTTAAAAAAATGAAACAGGAAGTGCTTCTGGACCAGTGTTGTTTACATCTTGCAAAATGGTCTATACAGACTGCACGAACCAAATGCAATTTCTAGCCAATTAAATATTTTAGACCCAAGCATAACTAGAAAAATATGAGAAATGGTTAGAAATAACACGTTTAAAATGATGTCCCTGATGTTTTTTTATGTTCATGGGAACCTTGATCCACCTGACCTAACATATTACATTTTTACTGATATATTTTAGGGTCTTTACCAATATAATGAACATGCAGAGCTGTACAAACTTCAGCACTATGTCTATCAGCCCTATGAAAGCCACATCAAGCTAAAACCGCTTAATGCATTCATTTACTCCACTTGGTTCTTTTCCCTCACCTTCTAACCCTCCCAGCTCTTAGGGTAATTGATTTAGGATATTTCTTGCAGACTCACTACTCAACGCACAGTAAAGCAGCCAGCAACATTTCTGCCTAATGTGCACTGGCTTGTTCACTTACACACTCATAAAAAATGTCTTACTGTGGTTTGTGGAACAGGGTTGCTGCTCTTATTGTTAGGAGCAGGAGACGCATCAGAAGGGGCGGGGCTAGACGAGTCTTCCAGCATCACACCTCTTCTGTCCAACACACTGTAAGGAGAGACAGACAGAGATGTATAACCCTGTGTTTCAGAAGTGGCACAAACCATGTAGCATCTGCAAAGAAATACTGGAACTTTTCTCAAAACTAAAATTACTACTGTAGTAAAGGCATATCTAATGCAATGACATCCAAAGTACCAAAATACTTTTTAGAGCTACTGTATACAAGCAAAACGACAGTAATCTTCCTACCTGGGGTAAGCAGGCCCGCACAGAACCTCACAGCAGTTCTTAAAGATGTTCTTGTGACTGTAGGGGTTCTGCACACGGTTCTTTCCGGACCACGAACCTTTGATCTGTGCAGTAGAGATGAAGAACTTAAAACCAGCACAATGTCAGAACTACTGTCTCATTCTGATTCAACCTTCAACTGGATCTTCACTCTGATGTTTTATGTTTTAAAGTGACCGTGCAAATGAGAGGCTGGATAAGAAATAATCTCTTATTTATTATCCTTTATTCAAATGTGCTGTTTCAGTTCTAGCCATTCCTTCCCTATGGATCTCATTTGATCTAGTCAAGCACTTCAAGGTTCTTCTTCTTAAAAAGTCATGCTGTTACTGTTTCATCTGCTTCTAGATAGAAAGCCTGCAAATCTAAAAAAAAAAAACGTTTCATGCATGGTATTCCCCAACAGAAATGTTACCAGCTTCAGGTTTCAGTATGTAGTTTAGTTGTATCTGAATTGTATCTGCAGCTATTGATAAATCTATTATAAGCAGGAACCAATTTATACATAATCAAAGGCGAACAGCCATCATGCAACATCATATTACTCGCAGCACTTCCATCCTTCACTGAAGCCCTTTCTCACTCTTTTTTACTCCTCATTAACAGGAAAAGAAGGACCAGAGGGCATATGTGGCAAGAAAACATTTTAAATTAATCATTAGGGCTAAGTGTGAAAGTGCCACAGAACTACAGTGTCACAGTCTGACACCCCCGTCATTGTGACTTTTGGTGCAGTCCTGTTAGTGTTTCCCGCTCTGTCTGATTAGTCATTCCTTTCACCTGTGTTTAGTTCATTATTTCATAAGCCCCTGTTCATTTAGGCCCCGTGTTCTCCCTCAGTGTTTGTCGGTCGTTGTTTATGTTACAACGTGTTTCAGTGAGTGGTCCTGTCCTTTTGCCTGTACCAGTTTGAGTTAAGTAAAGAAATTGTATTGGAGCATTTGCCTCTTCTGTCATCTTTTGCCTGCACTCCACACTACACCCGTGGCAGAACGACCGACCAAGTTAAGTGACAGCATGGGACCTCTCCTCGCCCCAGCTCTCACCCTCTACAACATCTTTCAAGATGGATTTCCTCTCGAGGAGTATGTGGCCAGGTTCCTGGGGACTCTCTGCTGGGGTAAGCTGGTCAGATGATGTCTTAAAAACTGTCTTTTGGCTGGGTTTGGACAATCATCTGTACCAGCAAGCCCCAGCAGCAGCGTTCCCAGGAACCTTGGCCGCATGTCTGGACCATGTGCTGTGGTTGAGTGGCTCAACCTTCACCGTTGGTGAGGTTGATGACATCGCCGCTCAACCATCATCTCCAGCCATGGACACCAGCCCTGTCCCTTCATTCAGAGCCCGAGCCCGAGGCCGTCCAGCCAGAGCCCGAGACCATGGTCCCACCCAGCCTCCCTCTCCCGCCTCCTCTCATCTGTCTTCTGTCAGTCCTTCCACCTTCCAGCCCCCCTAAACCAGCCTGGCCCATGGATCCCCGGTCTCCTCCTCCTCGAACCTCCTTGACCCGGACTCTGCCTCAGCCCTCCGCTCCATCACTTCCACCTTGGCTTTTACCTCCCTCAGCTCCTCCATGGCCCCTCAGCCCACCAGCTCCTCCAGGCTTCCTCGTTCCCCCTTGGTCCCTCGTTGACCTGCCCTCGCCCTGGGACTACCCTCCTCTTGCTGCGCCTCGTCGGTCCATCCTTCGGGCTCGGTTGGGCTCCTCGGTCTCTCTGGGTCCACCTTGGTCCTCGGTCACTCTGGCTCCGCCACGGTCTTCGAGGTCCCCGTCATCGCCTCGAGTCGCGGCGCCGTCGGTGTCGCCATGTCCCTCGAGCCTGTGGACATCGCCGTGCCTCGTCAGCTCGGTGGCGACTACCTGGTCTGGTCTACAGCCTGCTCCGCCCTGGACGCCCGAGGGTTCCACAGCTCCGCCCTGGATGCCCGAGAGTCCCACAGCTCCGCCCTGGCCACGTCCACAGCCAGCTCCGCCCTGGACGCCCGAGGGTCCCGCAGCTCCGCCCTGGACGCCCGAGGGTCCCGCAGCTCCGCCCTGGACGCCCGAGGGTCCCGCAGCTCCGCCCTGGACGCCCGAGGGTCCCGCAGCTCCGCCCTGGACGCCCGAGGGTCCCGCAGCGCCGCCCTGGACGCCCGAGGGTCCCGGCAGCCGCGCCGCCCTGGACGCCCGAGGGTCCCGCAGCGCGCCCTGGACGCCCGAGGGTCCGCAGCGCCGCCCTGCCTCGCAGCTCCGCCCTGGACACGCCCTCGACCTGCACCGACTTTGAGTTAAGTAAAGAAATTGTATTGGAGCATTTGCCTCTTCTGTCATCTTCTGCCTGCACTCCACACTACACCCGTGACATACAGATTATGCTAAACTAAATCAGAGACCTCAAACTGCTGCAGGGAATCTAAGTATTATATGTGATGTGATCTGGGAAAACCCACCACATGGTGAAATTTGACATATTACAGGTTTTGATACCATATTAAAGCTGGGTTCAAGCCCTTTCCAAATCTGTTTTTATTTATTTTATCGGTTGTCTGTAACAAAAGTTATGGTTATCTTAAGTCAGCTGATAGCTATGATTTTCAGAAACAGAATTTTGAGAAAAACCGGTTTAAATAACTGTCACATCCTGCTAGCACGACGACTGGCGCTCCCCTTTTTATTGCCTTTTTTACATGGCACATATTTTAGTATTCATCATAGATTGGGTATCATTCTAAAGCTTACAAACTCAAAATTCATCCTGTGAAAACCGTTTTGAAATTGGACGATTGAGAGGCGAGCAAGGTCTTTTAGACGAGCAACTTCAAACTCTGTTGTTCTCTTGTGCTTCGCATCATACCACACGATAACGCTGGATAAAAATAAATAAATAAATAACTTGCGTGCCGTTGTAGTTCAACCAGGACTGGACTTTATTCTGTTATGTGATTTATTTTGATAGGTGAACTGTCTTTGTAGTGTTAAAAGAAGGAGAGCTAAATGGGAGATTGGTGTTTCCCCTCCGCTCCGCCTGCGTGCATGTTATTAAAGTGAAACACAGTCTTTTCAGCTGGTCATTATAAATCGCTATTTTTCTGCAGTAAACTAGTGAATTTTCCCAAGTTATATTCAGAGATGATAAACAAGATGTTACAGAATAATAATTTAATAAAAAACAAATTTTGACAAAAAACTGACATTCAGTCTATTTTTAGACTTTACTGAAAACGTTCCAGCGCGACATCCGACGGGTTTTCCCAGATCGCATCACATATGCAATATGTATGTGTGCGTTTGTTCACTATATGAATTTGTTTGAGCATACGTTGTAGATATTTTTCATGAATAGAGTACACAAGACATGAAACGTTGTTTTTTTATTTTCTTTTTATAAAATTATCACCAAAAGGAGATGCTTAACCTTTAGAAAATGTTGATTTTAATTACTTCTAAATAAATAATTATTTTTAATTAGGGCCCAAGCCCTGAAAGGGCACAGAGCCCTACTGTTTTCCTTCAGATTTTTTTTTTTTTTTTTTTTTTTCTAGCGACTATTCGGGCACTTTTGGGGCCCTTAACATGCTCGAAACTCTTGAAACTTTGCACACGGGTCAGAACCCGCGGCCATCAGAGCCGGGCTGAAGCTGGTACCTGGGCGTGGCAGGGCGGCTCGTCAGCGCCCCCTGGAACGGGGTCTGAACACTTGGTCCATAACTCAAACACACTTGCATGTAATAATATGAAACTCGGTACACATGTCGATAGCATAATTTCATCTATACCTCACGTTCTTACTTTTACCCCAGCCCAACAGGAAGTCGGCTATTGAGGTTTGTTTGTAAAACACACGCAATGAACTTTTAAATACTCCTCCTAGAGCTCTGATCCAAATTCGACGAAACTCGGTCAGCGTGAAGTCAAGACATTGAGGATGAAAGTTTGCGAAGGGGACACATGGATGTGACTATTGTGAGTCAAAGTTATAGCACCACCAACTGGCAGCAGGAAGTGTGTCACTTTCAAAATGCTTTGAAATCACCCTCTTATTTTTACCCAATTTGCTTCAAACTTCATCTGTATAATGTAAATACACGGCAGATGAAGACCTATGAATGGATTCTTGATATCTTTGAAAGTGTTGCCAGTGGCAACGCATTCAAACTTTACCATTCTTTTAGGGATTCGAACATTTGTCCATAAATCAAACACACGTGCATGGATTAATATGAAACTCGGTACACTCATAGATCACATCAGGCCAAACAACTTTCGTGCTCTAAGTTTTCCGACAGTTCAAACGGAAGTACGGGAATTATGTTTTTTTTAAAATAAATGTCCTAGAAAAACATCAAATTACAACCCATGCTGTTACCAATCACCACCAAACTCGGTATGCATGAAGTCAAGACATTGAGGTTTGCTAAATTCCGGACGGATTTGTGATATCTCGAACGGTTTGGCCGTGGCGGCGAGGAAATGAATTTTATGTCTAAAAAAGGACACATAAAGTGTGTTATAACTTGGTTAGTTTTACTGACAGTTACAAAACTTGCCGTGTATATTGTTCTATTCAAGCCAAACAACTTTCTAATTAACAATAATAAGCTCAAACCCACAGAAAGTCAGATATTGTAGTTTGAATATGATCATGCTCTCTCTGAGCCTAGGTCTCTGTCTTTGCGTGTGTGCGTGTGCGTGTGCTGTGTGTGTGTGTGTGTAGGGGAGGGGGCTTAACCATTTCACTGTGTGTCTGGCCTGGCTAAAGTAAATACATTTCTTAAGCCTGGTATTTTTTTAAATAAGTTTTTATTTTTATTTTTTTATAAGTAAAGGCATATAACCCGTTTAATTGTAGTGCATTGACAATAGTTTTATATAATTAGTGTATTAATTAAATTAACTTGGTCCATAAATCAAAAAAGTAAGTAAATAAATCAAAAAGGAAGTGTGTTAACTTCTGCATACATTAACTGATCTTGATGAAACTTCAGCAGTGTGTTTGTTGTAAGAGGCCGATCACATGGATGTGACTATTGTGAGTCAAATATATAGCGCCACCAACTGGCAGCAGAAAGTGTTTCACTTTCAAAATGCTTTGAAATCGCACTCTTACTTTTACCCGATTTGCTTCAAACTTCATCTGTATAATGTAAACACACGCCAGATGAAGAGCTGTGAAAGCATTATTCAATATCTAAGATAATGTTGCCATAGCAACGCATCAAACTTTAACATTCCTTTTTTTGATGATTTTGAGTCTCTTAGCGGCTTTTGGGGCCCTTAACGGGTTTGAAAACTCTTGAAACTTTGCACACAGGTCAGTATCCCACAGCCATCAGAGCCGGGCTGAAGATGGTACCCGGGTGTGGCAAGGGGGCTAGACAGCGCCCCCTGGAACGGGGTCCAAAAACTTGGTCCATAAATCAAACACGCTTGCATGTAATAATATGAAACTCAGTACACATGTTGATCTCATCGTTTCATATATTCATATATTCTCCTCAAGCCGGACAACTTTCTAATTTACACTCATGAGCTAGGACCCACAGAAAGTCAGATATTTTGGTTTGAAAATGTTGAGTGTCTCTCTGAGCCTACACTTCTGTATGGCAAGCCCTTTTAACATTTAAAAGCTAAGTTTGACTATTCGTAATTAACATTGTAGATATCAACAACGTCTTTCTAGTCGTAATTACATTTTGGATAGTTTGTATTATCATTTAAGATATCTGTAACGTAATTGTGACTAGTCGAAACGACAGATAGAGTATGGCAAGCCGTTTTAACATTTAATCATTTTAACCTACTAGTCTCTATTTTCATGCTACTAGTACTTATTTTTTAGATACTAGTATCTATTTCATTAAGTACTAGTACTTATTCATTAGCTACTAGTGCTTATTCTTTAGATACTAGTGCCTTTTCTTTATATACTAGTGTTTATTCTTAAGGTACTAGTACCTTTTTAAAGAAAATAGTACTTATTCATTAGACACTAGTCCTTATTTATTAGATACTAGTACTTATTCATTAGATGCTAGTCCTTATTCATTACATACCAATGCTTATTAATTAGTTACTAGTACTTATTCATTAGATACTAGTACCTATTAAATAGATACTACTTATTCATTAGACACTAGTACTTATTTCAATGGTGACTAGTAACTATTCTTTTGTTACTAGTCACATTTTTTCCATTGACTTCTATGGTGATCTGTCATTCAGATATCAACTATTCAGTTCTGACTAGTATGTTAGTATGTATTCCAATTGTGGAATACAAACTAGTATGTATTCCAAAGCAGGGGTTACGTTTTTGCACGTCGTGCAGAATAACCCTAAAGGCACCAAGGTGCCACCGGCTTTATATATATATATATATATATATATATATATATATATATATAGTAGCTAGCTGCGAGCAGCGATGGAGGTTTGGAATTTTTGCACCCATTACTAAATTATTGTGAATAGTTTAGAAAAAAAAAATCAGTCAAAAGGGTTATACGGGGGTAACGTTAGGTGTTAACATTAACTTTTTTTAAAAAGTTAGAAAATGCTTATCTTATGAAAAATAATCCTTATATACAGACTGCACTAACAAAAAGCAATTTCTAACCAATTAAATATTTTAGACCCAAGCATAACTAGAAAAATATGAGAAATGGTTAGATATAACACGTTTAAAATGATGTCCCTGATGTTTTTTTTATGTTCATGGGAACCTTGATCCACCTGACCTAACATATTACATTTTTACTGATATATTTTTATAAATAAATATCCTTAATAAACCCTGCTATCTGTGCTTTTCTAGCAAATTATAATGAAGCTTATGTAACCAGGTTGTAAAATGTATAATTACAATAAATTTTAAACCATTAGACGTAGTATATTAAGATTACATTCCAATAATAAGGAAAGTTATGTGGTAAAAGCATTAGCAAAAAGTGGGACTCAAATGTCATTTGTATTTTATTTTTCTTTTATTTTATTTAATAGTTTTTAATTAATTAATAGTTCATAATTAAAATTAGCTTTAAAAAAAATATTTTACTACAATGAGTTCAGATATCAGTTCAACAGTTTGGATAGTCACAAAAGTAAAGAAATCAGGAGGTTAAAAATGTGATATTATGATGTGCATAGACATCTGCTGCCTTTAAAGCTTCTTTTCATGCAAGGTTAATCTTATGTTACATAATAGCTTATCTAACAGCAAACAAAAAACAAGGGATTTGTGCCTCTAGTGCTTTAAAAACGTAACGGGACACCACTGTGTACCCTGTTCATAAACGGTGCCATAAATACTGTATATACTGTACATAAAACTCATGTTGAGATGTTCTCTGTGCTTTCCTTATTGCAGAGAAGGCACTGTTGCCAAGGTGACTGCTGGATCTTGTGTGCTGAAATGCTCTAGGGCATGTGTTTATCTTTCCAACCATGTGACAGCAGCAGGAGTCGAGAACCGACAATAGACTTTGGAACAGACGGGTAAGAAACAGACTTACATCTTCATTGGTGGTCTGGTTGAGAGGAGATCAAGTAGGTATGGAAGCCAGTCAATCCCACCACAGACCAGAGGGTGAAAAAACACACCAGAACCTCCAACACAGTGCAACGGGGAGTCAAGGACACATCATTCTCAAAAATATCTACAAAATACTGAAAAAAATGTGTTCGTACTTTGAAATATCTTTGTTCAGCAATACAAAAGGTTTTTGAAAAAAATATATATTCCTTTTTAACTGTTACACAGATAGTACACAAACATTATGTTTAGCTTGATATATCTTTCACAATATGGCAGGTTTACAAGGAGCTAATTTTGTTTTTAAGTCTTCAGTTGGTGGCTCTGGAGCTAAAATGAAAGGATATGTTCCAGGTGTTTCTTTAAGGGTATTCACAAATCCTGAGTCCACAGATCCTGTAAAACAAACAAAATTGTATTTATTTACATTATGTATCCATGCATGCATTGGAAGCAGTAAATCAGAGGTCTCAGCATCTCACATTCTCTCTCCTATCATTACATGTTCAAAAGATTTTCGCACATCCACCCACACTCTGTCATGATGTGGGTTTTGTGTGTTTTTCATTATTAGTGATTCCCCGTTTATTAATCGTCCAGGTGTTTCTTATTTCTCACGCCCCCTTGTTATCTTGTCTAGCTCGTTTGTTCTTGATTATTTAAGCCCTGTGTTTCTGCCCTGTCTTTGTTAGTTGTTGACTTAATGTATGTGAACGTGAGTGTCTTTGATTCTGAGTTCTGTTCTTAGTTTATGTATCCTGTTCTGGTATTTGTAAATAAAGCTACACTGCATCTGGATCCAGCCTCAGCACTATTTCTCCGCACTACGTCACAGAACAATTAACCGAAAGATGGGTCCAGCAGTTGTCAGCAACCGGGCTCTGGGAGAATACCGGTCCTCTTTACTGCGAGAGGGCCAGTCTGTGCCAGACGTACGTGAAGGATTTTCTGTCCATTTGCCATCTGGGAGCACTAGATAATATCCAGCTCATGGGCCTGTTTCTGAATGGGCTGGATTATGAGATCGCTCGATGGATGCCGCGGGACCTCACCAACTGGACTCCTGACCGGTATAGCTCAGGCTTGTTCCTTGGAGGACCTCTTCTCCATTACTAGCTTGTTCTACTCAACACCTCCCGAGTTCACTTTACCCGCGAAGCCCTCGTCGTCTTCGCCGCTGGTTTGCGTCAGGCACGACGAACCCGCGCTTCACGTGTGTATTAACGAGTATGGCGAGTGAAAAGTGACATGTCTAAGACTTCCCTTAGGAAGGCGAAGGAGCAGTCTACCCTTCCGTCGCCGTCAGTACGTGTCTATTTTTGAATGGAATTGATAGAGACGCAGACGACAGACCAGCAGCGACGTTACGGCGACGTCTCAGTAAGACTGTAACTGACGGCGACGTGACGACGGCGTATGTGAGAAATGTTTACAAAAATATGACGTCTGAACTTGGCACTTCGCCTAACAAGACGCCTGATATACACCTCATACTCTGCACATCGCCTAATAAGACGACGTCGTCCCTCTGCACATCGCCTAATAAGACGCCTGATAAAGACGACCCCCATGTATTTTGCCTTTAAACATTTCAAATTTTGTATTAGTAGACCTACTTGTTATAGGCCATTGATTTTAGCCTAGAGTAATTAGTAAACTCATTTCTCAAAAAGGGCTACTGCATGGTGCTTAATACTAAGTTTATTCAATGCTTTATACAGTCAAAAGTTTTTGAACGGTAAGATATTTTAAGCAGTAATATTGTAAAATAGGCTATTTACTTAAAATAACTGTTTTATACTTCAATATATTTTAAAATCTAGGGATTGAGGCTATTCCTGGAATCAAAGCTGAATTTCAGCCTCATTATTCCAGTCTTTAGTGTACGCCACATGATCCTTAAGGAATCATTATCATTCTATAATTATGACGATTTTATGCTCATGAAACTTTTATTATTATTATTATCAATCTTAAAAACAATTGTGCACAATTGTGTTTTTGCGATTATTTGATTAATAGAAAGTTCAAAACAGCAACTATCTGAAATTTTCCATCAGAGAAATAAATTGCATTTTAAATTATATTAAATTAGAAAAGTTTAAATTGTATAAATTATAAGTTGTGAAACTGTTTAAATTGAATAAATATTTCACAATATTAGCCTACTGTTTTTGCTGTATTTTGAATCAAATAGCCTAACGAAGCCTTGGTGAACAGAAGAGACTTTTAAAAAAACGATGTAAACTATATTGGCTGTTACGTTAGTAGGCCTATGTAAATGTGTTTTCATACTTGTTTCAACATAATATCTCGTTATTTCGACAAAGGCTTGACGGGCGTGCTGTGGTGCGACGTTGGTGTCGCGTGTCTGTGAAGGGGCGTGCTGTGGTGCGACGTTGGTGTCGCGTGTCTGTGAAGCGGCGTGCTGCTGTGCGACATTGGAGTCACGAGACGTTGGAGTCACACGTCGTTGTCATTGTCATGAGTCTGTGATACGGCGTACCCCTTCTGTCACGTAAAAGTACAAGACTGTCGACTTCGGTAGGTTATCTGTGGCAGTATCCACTCGCCATAGTAACACGCCGCCGGAGGACGGAGGAGAAGGAGGACTCGTTTGGTTCGCCAGGCTCCGGTGACCGCCTCTGCGCCTCGCCCTGCCTGCGCCGCCTCTGCGCCTCGCCCTGCCTGCGCCGCCTCTGCGCCTCGCCCTGCCGGCCCCGCCTCTGCGCCTCGCCTTGCCTGCCCCGCCTCTGCGCCTTTGCCTTGCCTGCGGCCTTCAAGCTCCGGGAGGTTTTTCCCGTGGATTTCTCCAAGTATTTTTTTTGGGGGGGGGTAGTAGGTACCCTGTGAGGGCCATGGAGGCAATGTGGACATGGACCTCGCCTCATCCTGCTCCGCCCTGGCCTTCAGCTCGTCCTGCTCCGCCCTGGCCTTCAGCTCCACCCTGGCCTTCAGCTCCGCCCTGCTCCGCCCTGGCCTCGTCCGGCTCCGCCCTGGCCTCGTCCGGCTCCGCTCTGGCCTCGTCCGGCTCCGACCACGCTCTGCGGCCCAGGCCCGCCTTGGCTACCTCTGTCCCTCCCCCAGACCGCCTCCGCTTCACCGCCCACCTGAACTTTTTGTTGTTTTTATGGGCGTCAGGAGCCGCCCATAGGGGAGGGGCTATGTCATGATGTGGGTTTTGTGTGTTTTCATTATTAGTGGTTCCCCGTCTATTAATCGTCCCAGGTGTTTCTTATTTCTCACGCCCCCTTGTTATCATGTCTAGCTCGTTTGTTCTTGATTATTTAAGCCCTGTGTTTCTGCCCTGTCTTTGGTAGTTGTTGATTTAATGTATGTGAACGTGAGTGTCTTTGATTCCGATTCCTGTTCTTAGTTTATGTATCCTGTTCTGGTATTTGTAAATAAAGCTACACTGCATCTGGATCCAGCCTCAGCACTATTTCTCCGCACTACGTCACACACTCTTTCAGTGCTGAGAAGTTTGCATTATTCTTTTACATTCACCTTTTCAACCACAGTTTGCATTCAGCCTAATAATGTAATGAAGTAATAGTTTACCGAAAAATGAAATATTTGTCATTATTCATAACCATCACAGGCTAGCAAATTTAAAGGATATAATACATACTTTAAAGCTACACTGTGTGAATTTTACCCCATCTAGTGGTGAAAAGGTATATGACCATCCAGTGAATATTAGTTTCTGTTCCTCTCAATTCCGATTTCGTTTTAACTCCTACAGTGGCCAGTGTAGTCCAAGATTAACATGGCTTGCAGTTCGACCTCGTCCATGAGTGTTAACTCAAACATAAATGCGAAAGGCGAAGCTTGAATTAACGGGTATGTCCCTCTTTGGCTAATGTACTTTCAAGATGGAGGGGCAACATGGCGAACCGACATTAGAACCCCTTACCTGTATGTATTTTACATTACATTAATGAGCACATATATTTTTGAAGGAACTAAGTGTTTTTAGCTAAGAATAAGCTAAAAGAGTTACACAGTGTAGCTTTAAAAAGCATCAGAGAGTAGCCTGTTGCATAAATATACAGTATCTAAGATTTTAGGTAAGAAGCATAACAAAATGCATATGATTTTTAACTAATGTATTAACCGACTCAGTAGCTCTCAAATTGAATACGACACCTATGGTGAAGGTTTGGCATGATGAAATTTGGTTATGCGATAATTGAGAACCAATGACGCTTGATGTTATTGATGTCCAACCTGCAATTTAAACTTAAATATTGTTCTGTGCATTATACAAAGCAATCATATCGCCTCAGGAGACTTGTATAATACAGAGCACATTTTAGGGTCATTTGCAATGTTCCAAAAATAATTGATCTTGAAAAATATGTTGTGAAGATTATTTAAAAATTCTGTTCCACAGGGAAACTAACAGCATACCGGATCGGAATGACATGAGGGCGAGTAAATAATAACATAAGTTTTAGTTTTCGGCAAACTATTCCTTTAATAAATACGATGAAGTGTTCAATTAAACACCTCAATCTGAAAATATGATCTAACTGTCCTCAATCCAAATTAAATTAAAGACAGATTGAAAGAGGTGGTGTATATCCTAACCTGTACAATAACTGTAAACCTTTAAATACACCAGCTTTCACATTCATATTAAAAAGTGCCTCGTATGCAGCGCAATACAACTGGAGTTGGAGTAACCTACTGTGTCTACAATGGAAGAGACCGATGACTGCAGAAACATAGGTAAGAATTATATTAGATTAAATTATTTAATTTAATAGACCAGACATTGGAAACAGCACAAGCTGGATTCGATGAAAGGACAGAACTGATTTAAAAACATAATGAAAAATAAAAGCACATATGATATTTGTGGGGGAAAAAATTGTTTCAAGTGGAACTGGGAAATAAAGTGATTGGCCTCACTCTTCAGAAAGTCAAAATAGAAACGTACAACATGTGCTTACAGTGTAGACAGCTTTGTTTATTATAATAAAAGAGAGAGATCTCATTTTGTTGGGTCGCAATGTCTACATGATGATGTGTGAGTAAGGCTTTCTTTGACAAGACACAAAAGTTTCTTGTTGCTATGGCAATGTTGGCACGAAAAGCAGCTTTTCGAATGCACAGGCATTTTGTTTAAGGGACATGTGATGCACAGTAAACAGATATCTCTGTCTATATACAGTTATGATGCGTTTTACTTTGATATTGAGATCAGAGGCTCAGAGCAAATTGTCCAGGCAATTAATGTGAATTCTGCTTCTCTCTCATCCTTGCAGGCTATGATGCACTTTGAGAAGGGGAAGATCAAAGAGATCAAACATTTACAAGAGCATAAAGGCTCTTCCAATATCATAAACGCTGCCGCACTGAATCAAACCTGAGAGAACAGCATTCAAGTACATATTGAGTGTACTTGTTTTCCCAGAAACCTCAATTATTAAATCAGTGTACCGTCTGTGCATTTTAAATGAGTATCGATAACATGAAAATTTAATAATAATAACAATAATAATGAACTCAAAGACGCTTTACAAATGAAACAAACAAACTATGATAAGAGTGCTAATTATAGATTGTAGGCGAGCTGAAAAGGTGGGTTTTGAGCATTTTTGTAGGTGGTCAGTGAGTCCGAGTTGCTGATATGGATGGGGTGTGAGTTCCAAAGGGTGAGGAAAGCTTGGTGCGTTGATTTGATAATGGGTTTGAGAAGCCAGTGAAGCTGTTGAAGGACGGGGGTATGTGGTCACTGGAGCGGGTGTGGGTGAGGAGGCAGGCAGCGGAGTTTTGAACGTATTGCAGGTTTTTATATCAGAGGATGGGAGACCATATGGGAGACTATTGCAGTAGTCGAGATCTTGATGTAATGAATGCATGGATGAGAGTTTCTGTAGCAGATGTGGAGAGGGTAGGGTGTAGACAAGCAATATTACATAGGAGGAAAAAGGCAGTTTTGGTGATATGATGGATATGGGGCTTAAATGTGAGTGTGGGCGCAAAAATGAAACCAATCTGAGGGGAGGTTGTAACTGTATGGCCATCGACGGAGAAAGTGAAGTCTTGGGAGGTGGGGAGGATTGATTTGGGACCAATGATGATGATTTTGGATTTATTGCAATTGAGTTTAAGGAAGTTGGTGTTCATCCAGGATTTTTAGAGAGGCAGGTTGTGATGATTAATACTGTGGCAGGAGTGATGGATCTGGTGCTGAGGTATAGTTGTGTGTCGTCTGCGTAATTATGGAATTTTAATCCATGATTATGAATGATAAGTCCAAGGGGAAGCATGTACAGTATAAACAGAAGGGGACCAAGCACCGAGCCTTGATTGACAGGTATGGTGTGAGATTTTAGACAGGAAAGGTAGGTTTGAGATGGGGCAGAAGTTGTTGGGGTTGTCAGGATCCAGGCCAGGTTTTTTAAGTATTGGTGTGATGGCTGCAACTTTGAGGGAAGAAGGAACTGTTCCAGAGGTGAGAGAGGAGTTGATGATAGCCATGATGAGTGGGCTGAGGCGGGGGAGGCAGTGCTTGACCAGTGCAGATGGAACGGGGTCCAGTGGGCAGGTTGTGATTTTTTTTTGAAGTGGTCAATGAGATCAGTTTCTGTAATGACTGATAAGGAGGGGAGAATGATGTGAAATGGAGTGGACGAGTCAGATTCTGGGAGAAATGTTCACAGATACCCCTTTTCCACCAAAAAAGAACTGGTTCGGAAGTGGTGCTGGTTCAAAGTTGGTTCGGAGTTGGTTCAACTTACGAACCCGTTCAGAACCTGTTTGTTTTTCCACTGACTAGAGCGCCCAGGAACGATGTCGTTACGTCACTGTGTACGTCGCCAAACATCTTAGCTGAGAAACGCTTGCAAGTACAATTGAAATATGTCTTTTAATCTTTTCAGTTTGGTATGTAATCTTTTCTGATAAGTTATGTACCCCGGTCTTGTGTCTTTTTTTTCTGTCCATTTATTTGTTCTATATTATGTTTTCTTCTTTGCTTATAATGTTTTCAATAATAATAAAAAAAAATTGAAATGCTTGCGCCAACTTCAAGCATAACAATTGACCCTTCGCTAAGCCCCGCCCTCCCTAGTTACTGTTGCTACGCCTGTCAAGCTTCGCGGCTGGCCCATCTATTACAGTGTGGATGCACCCGGTGTCAGACATTCCCAATGAGATAATTAGTAATTTTCGGCAAACAAGTGAAATATCTGAGAGTGCAAGTCAAAGGGGACTACAGTATGCATTCGAGGGATATATTCACAACATTATATGCAACCGATTAAAGAATAATTTCTTAAAAATTGAAGTTAAAGCCTAACGTTATAGTCCCAGCGCAAGCAGCAGCGCCTCATACACTGACCGTTCAAATGGGAAACACAAATTGAGGAACAGCTATATACATACACAGCAGGGTATGTGAAAATAATCTTAATAATTATAAATCAAACAGCTTATCAATAAATCTTGTGGAATAACACTAATCCCAGGGAGAGCCGGATCGGATTGGGTTAAGTTACTTGGTAAGGGGTAACGTTCATAGACGTCGATTAACAAAATGCTGAAAAATATTTTAAAGTATGTCCGTGAGCCTTTGTCTTGTCTCTTTAATCGTCTAATTTTACATTATCATTATGACCAAAGAACCATCAATATTTCCAAGTAATAGGTGTTCTTGTTAAGCATGTCGACATTTACCAGTAGTTGTGAATAGGTCATAGATGCTAGATCACGCCCATCATTTCTCCCCTTGGCTTTTAGATTTTCTGGAAGGAAAACAATTCCTCTCCCCGTCCAAACTTTTAGTATACCGGTATCAGATTTGCACAATCCATAGGCACAATAGGTTCATAGAGATCCATAGGTTCCCGAGATCGTGAGCGGTGACAAGCGCATCGGAGCTGTTGTGCTGGAAGCGGGAGCGACTGACATAAGGCTGCGACAGACCGAGGTTCTGAAAAAGGACTATTTGAGCCTGGTCGAGACGGTTACGCACCACAGCGCCTAAAGCAACGATCATCGTGTCCGGACCGCTTCCCACGTACAGACAAGGACAGGAAAGGTTCAGTAGACTTTTTGCGCTCAATGAATGGTTAATGTTAATGTGTAATGAACAGAAACTGCTCTTTGTAAATAATTGGCATCTGTTTTGGGAGCGACCCAGACTGTATTGGGCAGACGGACTCCACCCCAGCAGAATCGGAGCGAGTGTTCTGTCGGACAACATCTCCGAGACGTTACGCACCAGATGACTAATAAGTCAAAGTCTAAATCACAGCCTTTGCTGTCATAATTTAACTAATATGCATAGTGTGGAGCATTATATAGAAACTGTGTCCATTCCTCGTTTAGTGAAGCCAAACAATAAATCTAGTGTAAGATCTAGCAAAAATCTTATTGTAATTAAACCAGAAAATCTAAATATCAGTGAACAAAAACAATTTTAAAAGCTAGGTCTTCTAAACATTAGATCGCTCACACCTAAGGCGGTTATTGTTAATGAAATGGTCACAGATAATAATTTTGATGTTCTGTGCCTTACTGAAACCTGGCTTAAACCAAATGAGTATTTCGGTCTAAATGAGTCTAGTCCACCAGGATACTGTTATAAGCATGAGCCTCGTCTGATCGGCCGTGGCGGCGGTGTTGCAACAATCTATAAAGATATTTTTAACGTTACTCAGAAAACAGGTCACAGGTTTAATTCATTTGAAGTACTTGTGCTAAATGTTACGCTCTTAGATGTAAGAAAGAAATCCATATTATCTCTAGCCTTGGCTACTGTATATAGACCTCCAGGGCCCTATGCTGAATTCCTAAAAGAGTTTGCAGACTTTCTGTCGGATCTATTGATGAATGTCGATAAAGCAGTAATTGTTGGAGATTTTAACATACACGTAGATGATACAAATGATGCTTTAGGGGTTGCGTTTACAGACTTATTAAACTCCTTTGGGGTCAAACAAAACGTCAGTGGCCCCACTCATCGTCTAAACCATACACTAGATTTAATTATATCATATGGTACCGATCCAACTAATATAGATATTATACCGCAAAGCGATGATGTCACTGATCATTACATGGTGACTTGCATAATACGTACTGCTGAAATATGTCACGTTGCGCCACGTTATAGAAAAGGCAGAACAATCCTTCCAACCACTATAGATAGATTCTCAAATAGCTTACCTGATCTATCTAAGCTGCTAAATGAACCCAAACAAACAGATGAGTTAGAGGAAATGACTAGCAGTTTGAGTACCATTTTCTCTAGTACTTTAGATATTGTTGCACCAATAAGATTAAAAAAGGTTAGAGAGAAAACTAAAGCACCCTGGTACAACAGTGATACGCATGCTATCAAGAGAGAAACTCGCAACTTAGAGCGTAAATGGAAACAAACTAATTTAGAGGTCTTTAGAATCGCGTGGAAAGACAGTATGTCACGTTATAAAAAGGCTCTAAAAACAGCCAGGGCTGAGCATCTCCGCAAACTAATAGAAGATAACCAAAATAATCCAAGGTTTTTATTTAACACCGTGGCTAGACTAACAAATAAACAGACATCACCAGAGCAAAATATACCGTTACAGTTTAGTAGTAATGATTTTATGAATTACTTCAATGAGAAAATAGAAAGCATCCACAACATAATTATAAATGTACAATCCTCTATGGTGTCTCATGATTCAGCCTCAATTATGGCCCCTCTAGAACAACTACACCGCTTTACAGCGATAGGACAGGAAGAGCTAAATAAACTTATCATTGCTTCTAAACCAACAACATGTTTATTAGATCCAATACCCACTAAACTACTGAAAGAACTATTACCTGTAGTGGAAGAGCCTCTCCTCAATATTATTAACTCATCTTTATCTTTAGGTCATGTTCCAAAAATATTCAAGCTGGCAGTAATAAAACCTCTCATTAAGAAACCGCAATTAGACTCAAATAACTTAGCAAATTACAGACCCATTTCAAATCTTCTATTTATGTCAAAAATACTAGAAAAAGTTGTGTCCGCTCAATTGTGCTCTTTTTTGCAAGAAAATGATATCTATGAAAAATTCCAGTCAGGATTCAGACCGCATCATAGTACAGAAACTGCGCTAGTTAAAATTACAAATGACTTACTTTTAGCTTCTGACCAAGGCTGTATCTCAATACTAGTCCTACTTGATCTTAGTGCTGCATTCGACAGATCATAAAATACTCTTGGATCGACTACAAAACTACACTGGTGTTCAGGGACAGGCATTAAGCTGGTTTAGATCGTACTTATCGGACCGTTCTCATTTTGTTTGTTTAAATGGGGAAAAAATCAAAGATAACGCCAGTAGACCATGGAGTACCGCAAGGATCTGTTTTAGGCCCTCTGCTATTCTCAATATATATGCTGCCACTTGGTAACATTATAAGAAAACATGGAATTAATTTCCACTGCTATGCTGATGATACTCAATTATATATTTCATCACGACCAGACCAAAACACTAACTCATCTAATTGACCGAGTGTCTCAAAAATATAAAATGCTGGATGACGCGTAATTTCCTGCTATTAAATTCAGATAAAACAGAGGTATTACTTATTGGTCCAAAAAACTACTCACAAAACCTCTTACAATACAACTTTAATATAGATGGATGTCCTGTTACTTTATCCACTACAGTAAAAGAACTGGGTGTTATACTAGACCGCAACTTGTCTTTCAAAAATCATATTTCATATGTTACAAGAACAGCCTTTTTCCACCTTAGAAACATTGCTAAGCTACGTAACATGCTATCTGTTTCTGATGCAGAAAAGTTAGTTCATGCATTTATGACCTCGAGACTAGATTACCGTAATGCTTTATTAGCTGGTTGTTCTGCATCCTCAATAAACAAGCTACAGTTAGTCCAAAATGCAGCCGCTAGAGTTCTAACTAGGTCAAGAAAATACGATCATATAACACCGATTTTATCATCTCTACACTGGTTACCTATTAAGTTCCGTATCAACTACAAAATACTACTAATGACCTATAAAGCCCTAAACGGTTTAGCTCCAATGTACTTAACAGACCTTCTTTCGCCCTACAATCCAACGCGTTCCTTAAGATCACTAAATACAAGGCTTCTGGTCATTCCTAGGATATCTAAGTCCACTAAAGGAGGGAGGGTGTTCTCGCATTTAGCTCCAAAACTCTGGAATAGCCTTCCCGATACGGTCCAGAGGCTCTGACTCGCTGACACAGTTTAAAACTAGACTAAAGACGCATCTCTTCAGTCAAGCATTCACATAATACTTACCTTTTATTCCTCTGTTATGCCATACGGAACCGTTTGCCACTGATCCTGTATTTACCACGCCAGTGGGGCTCGACAGCCTTAGTCAAACGGTTCGGCACGTATGGTTGGGTTGCGGAGAGTTTTGGGTTGCGGAGAGTTTGAGAGATAGTGTTTTTCTAACACCGACTCCTGTATAATGGAAATCATTATGAACATCAGCTATGCTAATTATTTCCCATCTGCCTTTCTGCTGTTATCTCGGGACGTCTGTCCCGAGAAAATGGCGTTTGTCAGGTCCAGTTTGTATCCAGCCTCCCACAGGGATTTAAGATGCCCCAACGCCTGTGAAGAGACGACTCAACGCCTGGGAAGAGATGACTCAACACTGGCGATATGTTATGGCTCCGTATTATATATAAACAATATTTATATTTCATATTTATATATTAACAATATGAATGTGAGCCAGAAGAGAACTGGCCCCCGACTGAGCCTGGGTTCTCCCAAGGTTTTTTTCTCCATCCAATCTGATGGAGTTTTGGTTCCTTGCCACTGTTGCCTTGCTTTGCCTGCTTTGGCTTGCTTAGTTGGGGTTATTTATTATTTAATATTTAACAATATTATTGATCTGTGTTGTACTACTTTCATGTTATCACTGTGAAGCTGCTTTGACACAATCTGTATTGTAAAAAGCGCTATATAAATAAATGTGACTTGACTTGACTTGACAATGCTTCAGCGTGTTTACCTCGTTCAAAAGCTTGCCAGACCTCCCGCGCATAGTTACGGTTGCTAAGACATGATTGGCCAGTGGCGGTTTTCGGGCGTGGCTTCAGCGAAGGGTCAATTACAAAGGCGGACTCCATCGTGTTTCTGCAAATGTTTCTCCTGGCTTTCGATCCTATATTATGGTCAGAAAAGATGTTTAGAGCACATCTAAACCTGCACCAGCCGTAAGTATGACGTGGTAAAAGAATGGTTCTAGTCCAGCAAAGAGTTGGTGCCGCTTTGGAACCAGTTCTCCTGGCCGAGAACCGGTTCTTTGGCTGTTTGAGAGTCGAACCGGCTCTCAAAATGCTTTGGTGGAAAAGGGGCTAGTGAGTTCTTGGTGAATGCTGTCAATTTTGTATTTAAAGAAGTCGATGAAATTATTGCATTTGTCCACGGTGAAGAATAAATGAGTGATATTGTCAATGGGTTTTGAGTAATTTATTAACTGTGGCAAACAGAGTCCAGGGATTGGAGGATCCAGAGTGAATGATCCCAGAATAAAAAGCTGTGCGAGCTGATGTGAGCGCTGATCTATAATGATAGGTGAAAACTTGTAGGTGTACAGTGAGTCCAGTTTTCTTGTTGGCGTTCCAGTTGTCTGCGCCGGATCATTTCAAATTTCAAATAATCTGTTTTTGGATGTTTACACTCAAGATACATATGCACACCTATACACTCACACACAAACACATTTTCTTGCTGTGATACTCACGTAGAACCACATGAACAATGTCGAAGGCAAAGATATAGATGGTGAGTAGAGACAGCGAGAGTGTAAACAGGTAGAGATATCGGTAATTCCTCTTTCCTACGCAGTTTCCGACCCAGGGACAATGATGGTCAAACCGGTCTGAGGGAAGACACACAGAACCTTGAGACTTTACAAACAAAATTTCTCGTAACAATTTGTGAAAGCAAATCACAAAGAGGATCCTCTGACAGAGACGGGCAGAAATTTTTAGCTACTAAAAATATCAGGAGACGGTACCAAACCAGAGATTGTATGTGCAGCAGGTGCAGGCCGCCCAAACAAATGGCCCTGTGTTCAGGATGACTGTGCAAAGAGAGCAAAACTGAGCCATCGGTGGACTCTCTAATATCAGCATATGTATGTGTGAGTGTGCTGTCTGACTCATCTCTCAACAATTCACTATTATACTGAAGTGTCAAATGGCACGTATAGGTGCAACTATATCAAAGGTAAGAATTCTTGTGTGTAGACATAGTAAAAAAGAGGAAATTAGCATTACATATATATACAGTCCTGTGTAAAAGTCTTAGTCACGTTAAGTATTTTCACACAAGATAAGCCAGTTATTTATATCTTTTGCTGTAGTGTGTCAGCAGGAAATATCAGTTTACATATCCAAACATTCCTTTTGCCATTCATTTTAATAATCCAGTGAGATTTTTGTATGCCAAAGCTGACAACAGCCGGTATGATCCACAAAAAAAAGATCTGATCTCACCATCATGAGTCCGTCTTTGATTACATGAAGAAACTGAGACAGACTAAATATTCAGAACAACTGTGGCAACGTCTCCAAGACACTAGAAGAAACTTACCTGCAAATCTGCAGTACTGAGTAAAGTTTTAGGCACTTGTGTAGAAATGCTGTAAACTAAGGATGCTTGCAAAAAAAATCATTAACAGATTTTATTTATCAATTGCCTTCTATTAACTAAATTAATTCAATATTTGGTGTTACTACCTTTTGCTTTTAAAACAGCTTTTGTCCAGGTACACTTGAACATAGTTTTTCAGGTAGCTTTGCAGGTTCGGTTTCTTCAAGCATCTTTGAGACGTTGCTGCAGTTCTTCTGGATTTAGTCTGTCTCAGTTTTTTTGCTTCTTCATGTTATCGCACATGGACTCATGATGGTGGTGAGATCAGTGTATGAATGCAAAACTACATTTTTTTTAGTGTCACTAAAGAAATTATTCTAATATGCTAATTTGGCAGCTCAACAAAAAGTATTATTATCAATATTTGTTATCAATGTTTTTTGATGATCAGAAAATTCTAAAGAGCAGCATTTATTATATTATAAATCTTTGTAATATTATAAACAAGACACTTATCACTGTAAAGCTGCTTTGAAACAATCAGTATTAAATAAGTGATAAATAAATAAAGGTGACTTGACTGTAATTGTCACTTTTGACTAATCTAATGCATCCTTGTTGAATAAAAGTATTCATTTCTTTTTCTTTTTAATTACTGACTACCAAAATTCAGTCATTTAGAATGAAACAAAAAAGCTTGTTGAATTGCACAACTTGATAAAATATGCATTGTATTTTTCAGGGCTTGCATTTTTAGGGACTGAAACATGGTTGTTTATTTAACATGGTTGAATATCCCCTGTGGTCAGGACACTTAAAGTAACTCGATGGACAAAATGCAGTGATATAAAAGACCAAATCCCTCCTTATTTGAGATGTAGGCTATATAAATAGAATGAGCATTTGAAGAGAATGACTTACAGTCATAACATCAATTGTAAATTGTTCATGTAGGTGTCAGGCATGATGCACACTTTTTAGATAGTTGATATTAAAATACATATGAACTGAAAAACTGAATATACTGAGAAAATAACAAATTGTACACATGATTTGACAGTTTATTTTATTAAATATCAAAAATTCTAAAAGTTGAACATCATGCCTGGCTGGCACCTACATGAACACTTTACAGTTATTTTAATTATGACTGTAAGTCATTCTCTCAAACGCTATTGAAGTTAGAAACGTGGGTAGCAATGTCATATGTAACTTTCAGTGTCAAGCCAACTTTATGGCAGTTTTTCACTCAAAAACACTCAGCGTGAAACTTTGTCCTCTTGCCTGTTCCTATATCTAGTATACCCTCGCTACACCCCAATAAGGTGCAAGTTTGGTCTTGCAACCCAAATTGCAACCCAAATTTGATCCAAACAAACTGGACCAGAAAATTGCCAGTGGAATATTAAAGGATGTATTTTTTAAATAGAATTAACATTTTTGAAGTGAAATCTGAAAGGTGAAAATGGATTGAATGGTGTGAAATGTTTTGAATTTAAAAATATTCACAGATTATACAACAATGTTGAATTTCAGCTCATAAAAATGCAAGCCCTAAAAATACAATGCCTTAAAATGCAAGCAGGGCTAATGCAGTGCATATTTTTTCAAGTAAAGTAATTCAAGTTGTGTAATTCAAACTTTTTTGTTTCAAAAACATTTGTCATTATTTTGCTTCCATAAAAACACACACTATTTGGGGTTCAATTCATAGCTGTAGCACAAAAGGTTAATGTTTCAATCACTCACCCACACAGTTGTCACAGATGCTGCAGTGGGAAGCACGAGGTGGTCTGAAGATCTTGCAGGTGTAGCAGTACTTCAGCTTGACTATCTGGTTGTTAATTTGCACATTCTTGATGCGAAGGCGGAGGCCGACTGTCCAGCCAAGACGTTCCCATTGGCCGCTTCTGCAAGAGTTGGGTAGAAACAATAAATGTGTCAGCGAAGCTCTCCATATGCATGACACACAGCACAGCCACTGATGGAGGACTCACAAGGCTCAAGGGCACTACAGCTGGTATGACTCAATGACACAAGACACTTTATAGGAATAGGTCACCCTCAAATACAACAGTTAAAGCATAATGATTTTTGCACAAAAGTTAAATGTTAAGATGAAAGAGATTAAATGCTCTTCTTAAGAGTAATGATTTACCAGCTCAATGCAAATATAAAAAAAAGGAAGCGAAATTCCTTTTGCACCCAAAGCACAACAGCGATATATTTCTGCCCATGAGGTTACTCGGCACCGGAGGTCTCCGTATTAACACAAAACAAAATGAAAACTTTTTCATGATTTCTTGTCTCCTTGGATCTGAATGCTTTAAATGCAGATGCAGACCACTGACATAAGAATTTCATCTTTTATACTCCCTCTCCTTTTATTTGCATTTGCTCAAAATGACTCAATTCATCTGTTCTGATAGCGCTTTGTTTACATTACAGGACAAAACTCGAATTTCATCATGCAGTGGAAAAAGGTCATTTAATTTCCTTACATTTGTCAGTTCTGCACTTTTATACTCCAGGGAAGTGGCTGAATTAGCATTTGCTCCTGAGGTAAAACTACACTGCCTCCTAATCCACATTGCAGCCAAGGTTGGCTAAAACTGCACATCCGTACTTGCATCTGATCCAGCATTAGCCACTTTTAATCAGCAACACAGACATTCATCTAAAAATAGCATGTTAAAGCTGGGATGTTGAAATCAAGCAGAGATGGCAGAGGAAATTTGTAGAAATCAATCTTTGCTCTGCCCTGCTGCAGTACTCAAACATAACTGCCCTGTTTTAAGAGAGTACAGTTGAATCAATACCAACATTTTGGCATTTTGACATGATAGCGGTCTCAATGAAACAAACAAAAAAACAGCCTTGAGTGACTGATGAACTGAAATTAAACCAGGGCTTTCAACATTCAACAACAAGCTGTAAATAATTTGTGAAAAATGTTGTTGTTGTTGTTGTTGTTGTTATTAACCTGATAATGCATTAAGTTCCTTTTTGACTAACCAGCTATAATACTACTTTCTTTAAAAGTGTATTTCTACTCAAATTGTCTCTGTTGCCTCAATCAAAAAAATTTGTAATAAATAAATAAAATATATATATATACATACATATATATATATATATATATATATATATATATATATATATATACACACACACATATACACATACATATATATATATATATATATATATATATATATATATATATATATATATATTTTTTTTTTTATATATATATATATATATATATATATATATACACACACAAAAACAGAGCTGTCAATCAAATTAAGCTACTTAAATTAATTAATCGAATTAACACAAGGGTTTGTGAAAAACATATTTCTTTAATCTTATCCAGTAAATCACAAACAACTGGAAAAGTCATAGGGCCTTGCAATATCAACAAAAGAGGGTTAAAAACCACTAACCTAGGAGCTGTTCATATTGCACATGTTTTTTTTTACGTTTCTAAACTTCAACATTCATTTAAATGTATTCATTGTTGTGCTTTTATGCCTGAATTTGCAGTATGATGTTATTATAGTGCTGCATATTTTTGTACCATTTAATGTATTTAGTACCCATATATAACTCAATTCCATTGAGAGAGCTAAATGTGAATGTTAAACAAAATCAGTGAAAATAGGGGTTAGTGTATATTTAATAATACAAGAGGTTACAGTTACTGTGAGTTATCAGGGTTAAAGGAAATGATGATGTCCTGATTTTTTAAAAACATCAATAATAACAAATGCTGTACCGCCCCAAGGCGATGTGTAACAATGGTAACACAAAGAGAAATCCCGGGAGGGATGAGGGCTGTGGAGCAGAAAGAAGAGTGGGTAGAGAGTGTAGGGACATGAGTTCATCTTAACGGCAGCCCAGATCTTATAATCAGTATGGGAACGGTGATACGCTGGTGACTGAACTAGACAAGACACTATTTCCACAGAGCACTATTTCCACACAACCACACAAGTGAATCAATAGAGGCGAAATTATCAAGATGACAGCAGCAAGCTCATCAAATCTAATTGCATTTAATTAGTCAGACGCAATGACATTAACCTTTGGAACATGCAACAAGTAGTTCAAGTTTGCAAAAAAAAAAAAAAAAAAACTATAAATACACAGCAGTTAGGGGCCAAGCACTGAAGGTGCGGAGGCACCTATTGTATCTGCTCCGGCTCTTAATAATTCTTCCGTTTCTACTTATACTTCTGACTGGGCGTCTATGGCAGCCCATAGAACCATTTGCGGGAAAAATTGTTACCGGTTTAACATTCTGATAGAGGATAGTCCCAACATTAAATACACCAATTTTGGTGTCTCTAACTCATTGCCTCTGGCGTCACCACCTGTCCAAAGTTTCACTAATATTCAGTGGTGTAGTGCAGGGTATATGCAGGTATAGGGAGTATACCCACTTCTTTTTCAGTCGGCATTGCATATACCGACATCTAAATCCCCTCTGATGCCCATCATTTAAGTTAGTTGCTATCCAATCTCGTGAATAAAAAACACATAGTCGTCATACCCCTAATATATAGCCTACTCTAATTGAATTTTTTGCTGCAATATATCACCCATCGCGATGATAACTGACCTTCTCATCTGATCTGCTTCAGCACTCAAACACCCGCTCGTCAATGTTCAAATGTTTGTGAGACCACTCAAAAAATGCAGGATTTTTGTTCACCAATCCCGGCCATTTTGTCAGCCATTGTCGGCCATTTTGAATAATGTGCTAAAATGCTGTATTTTTTGAACGCATGGACAAATTGTTACGAAACTCTGTATGGGTCATCATGGGATGCCCTGAAGGACCCTGAAAAGTTTGAAACTTTCGAAAGTTAGTGGTAAAAATTCATTTTCAAATGCATATCATTTTACTTTTTAATCCTACGCGAGTCCAACGATACCATACTTGCCAGTTTTCGGCATATGGTTTGCACAGCGTTGTAATTTTAGCGCTTAAAAACATTTACAGATATCTTCGAAAACGCTTAGTCCAATAAAGAAATGAAACCACCATCTGAAGATTTTTTCCACATAATGTAAATGTCTATAATTCGAATTGAGATATTTTCACCAAAATTGACACACAGATGTATGGGCTCACTCTGAGGACACAAAAAAAAATGGTAGGACTGAGCCTTTTGGTGATGCTATAATTGAACAAAACGTGAAATTGCCGTTGAAGTCAATACAATTTAGTGATTACAATGCTATAACTTACTTAACAGATGCATCAATGTAATATTCCGAAACTCAGTGTGTGCCATGAGCAGCATGCCTGAAGGTACTCAAAAGATTTTTTGAGACAGCACCACCTTTTTCGTCAAAAGTTATAATTTAATTCCTGAAAATACTAATAACTTTTGAAAAAAAAATCTCTATTGTAATGTGTCATGATGTGGGTTTTGTGTGTTTTCATTATTAGTGGTTCCCCGTCTATTAATCGTCCCAGGTGTTTCTTATTTCTCACGCCCCCTTGTTATCTTGTCTAGCTCGTTTGTTCTTGATTATTTAAGCCCTGTGTTTCTGCCCTGTCTTTGTTAGTTGTTGATTTAATGTATGTGAACGTGAGTGCCTTTGATTCTGAGTCCTGTTCTTAGTTTATGTATCCTGTTCTGGTTTTGGTAAATAAAGCTACACTGCGTCTGGATCCAGCCTCAGCACTATTTCTCCGCACTACGTCACAGAACAACTAACCTGAAAGATGGGTCCAGCAGTTGTCAGCAACCGGGCTCTGGGAGAATACCTGTCAACTTTACTTCAAGAGGGCCAGTCTGTCCAAGAGGTCCACGAAGGATTTTTCTGTCCATTTGCCATCTGGGAGCACTAGATGATATCCAGCTCATGGGCCTGTTTCTGAATGGGCTGGATTATGAGATCGCTCGATGGATGCCGCGGACCTCACCAACTGGACTCTTGACCGGTATATAGCTCAGGCTTGTTCCTTGGAGGACCTCTTCTCCATTACTGGCTCGTTCTACTCGACACCTCCCGAGTTCACTTTACCCGCGAAGCCCTCGTCGTCTTCGCCGCTGGTTTACGTCAGCCACGACGAGCCCAGCGCTTCACGTGTGTATTAACGAGCCCGCGACTCACGTCAGCCCAGCCGAGCCGAGCTTCACGTCAGCCCCGACGAGCATGCACTTCACTCAAGCCCCGTGAGTGAATCTCCAGTTCAAGTGAGTGGTGAATCTCCAGTTCAAGTGAGTGGTGAATCTCCAGTTCAAGTGAGTGGTGAATCTCCAGTTCAAGTGAATGGTACAGCCCAGGGAGTGTGTCTAGCCCTGTGACGCGCCGCCGCAGGAGGAGAAGGAGGACCCGTTCGGTTCCGCCAGGCTCCGGTGACCGCGCCTCGCCCTGCCTGCGCCGCCTCTGCGCCTCGCCCTGCCGGCCCCGCCTCTGCGCCTCGCCTTGCCTGCGGCCTTCAAGCTCCGGGAGGTTTTTCCCGTGGATTTCTCCAAGTATTTTTTTTTGGGGGGGGGGGGTAGTAGGTACCCTGTGAGGGCCATGGAGGCAATGTGGACATGGACCCCGCCCTGGCCTTCTGCTCGGCCCCGCCCTGGCCTTCTGCTCGGCCCGCCCTGGCCTTCTGCTCGGCCCCGCCTGGCCTTCTGCTCGGCCCCGCCCTGGCCTTCTGCTGGCCCGCCCTGGCCTTCTGCTCGGCCCCGCCCTGGCCTTCTGCTCGGCCCCGCCCTGGCCTTCTGCTCGGCTCCGACCACGCTCTGCGGCCCAGGCCCGCCTTGGCTACCTCCTGGTCCTGTTCCCCTGCACAGGCCTGGCCCTCCGTCCCTCCCCCAGACCGCCTCCGCTTCACTGACCACCTGAACTTTTTATTGTATTTATGGGCGTCAGGAGCCGCCCATAGGGGAGGGGCATGTCATGATGTGGGTTTTGTGTGTTTTCATTATTAGTGGTTCCCCGTCTATTAGTCGTCCCAGGTGTTTCTTATTTCTCACTCCCCCTTGTTATCTTGTCTAGCTCGTTTGGTCTTGATTATTTAAGCCCTGTGTTTCTGCCCTGTCTTTGTTAGTTGTTGATTTAATGCAGGGGTTCTCAACTCCATAGGTGCATTCCATTCGAACAGGGTCCCTACGCAGTGTTCACTGCTCCCTATTCCCTGAACACGGTATATCAGTTGAAGTGGACTTCGCTGACAATAACCGCTCATTTGGAATGCCCTGCAAACGTCATAAAAGAAACGACGGGGTTGCGCAGATTATGATATTAGAACAAATAGATATAGGCTTACATTAATATTTTAATTTAATTTAATATCACATTTAAAATATATACACTACACAATAATAAATAAAAAAACTTTAAGTAGCCTAACTTTAAATAAAAGTTTATACTTACTTGACTATTGCTGCTATTATTTGACTATTAACAGAATTGAAGCTCTGTTGTAATTGTCATGCATATGAAAATAAACTAAACTTTTAAAATAAACTTTTATTTGGTCAACTATCTGTATAAACTCCTCCATCGTTATTTACGACCGCTCTGACTGGTGATGACGTGACGCGCAATGACAGTTGGGTAATTCCGCTCTCCACTTCCTGTGAAGTGATGTATCGAATGTTCACTTATTCCCTACGCCGTTTGCAGTGCCCTTCGAACTGAACATGTTCGTTCCCTTCGGATTGGAATCTCACTTAAGATGGCGAAATACCCTGTGAAGTCCACTTCGCAGTTCACTAACGGTCAGATGAACGCAGCCAGTCCTCGCAACCCACCTCTCTGCATATTGTGTATGTCTCCCTTATTTAACACACCTGATTCAGATCCTCAGCTCGTTAGGATAGACTCTAAGTAACGAGCTGAGGATCTGAAATCAGGTGTGTTAACAAGGGAGACATACACAATATGCAGAGCAGTGGGTCGAGAGGACTGGAGTTGAGAACCCCTGATTTAATGTATGTGAACGTGAGTGCCTTTGATTCTGAGTCCTGTTTTTAGTTTATGTATCCTGTTCTGGTTTTGGTAAATAAAGCTACACTGCGTCTGGATCCAGCCTCAGCACTATTTCTCTGCACTACGTCACATAATGACACTGATCTTAATAGATTCCTTATGCTGAAAACATAGATACCAGGTTTGATCAGCCAAACTTTGTCCACCATCTATATTTTTTTTCTTTTTCAAACTTCTCCTAGACCGTTGGTCCGTTTTTCACCAAAATAAAATAATATCATCTCCAGACCGCGCCGACTAAAAGTTATGTATTTTGTCATGATAGACAAAACCGTTTTTGTATACCACAGCATCAAATTTAAGGCTTTAATTTTAGGCTTTGGTTTGTAAGTGATAAATAATTAAATCATTATATAAGTTACTGTGTTTTAAGCTATTTTCCCTAAATTCATATTTAAATGTCTTTAATTGCTCCTTGCTGCTGTTGGTCTGAAACTCCCAGCCATGTTGGCATGTCTTGTCGTCTGCTTTTGTGCTTGGCCCTGTAATGGCTGCTTGCAGCTATATTTCCTTATAATAGTCCTATTTTCTTAATTTATATTTTTGCTGCAGGGTAAATGGGCATTTTTTTACTCTCTCTATTCAGTTCACTTGAATGACTGAGAAAGATGACTGAAAAAGGTCTAAGGCAGTCTACTAAGGCAATTTCTTTCACCCTTTAACAATGAATGTTTGAGCAGATAATTTAAGTCCAAGAAAAATCCTTGCCATTTAAAAAAATACAAGACAAATGTCTCTGGTGAGTCCTAGGATTTTTGAGCCTTAAGAGTTTCTGCCAAACACCACTGCAAAAGATATAACTTTCACTCAGTGATGACACTGGTTTCTGTTCAAGGCAGTTGACGTGCAATTGTGTGGGTGTGCACAAGTCATGTGAAAAATATCTGTTATTATATTTTATTTAGCTTTTGTGCCTTAGAATGAATACTGAAGTGAAGAAAAACAGGAAAGTGTAGAGGGAGAGAGAGAGGCAGGAATGTGGTTGGATTAGAAATGCATGGATAAGACTCAAACTTGCACTCTCCTGGTTCAGCTCAAGTCCACTATAGCAGTGAAATCTCACTTTATGTGGGACATTTTTTTAAGAGATTTAGGAGAACAAATAATGTAAAAATTTGTGCATTGCATCTTGAGTTGTCAATATGAATATATACATGTACAAATAAAAGTAATTGCATTTAGGGAAAAGTTTCCAGTGAGTAACGATTCAAATTTTGGCTTGTTTTGGCAAGTTTGGGGTTATGGTATTTTCATTTAAAGGAATGAAATAAATTATTACAGTCCATCAAGCTGAAGTCAAGAAGAACACAATGTTTCCCAGATGAACTTGGAGTACATGGTCCAATGCACTGTTTTTTAATCGCAAAACAAAGCGATAAATTAATAATCTGGTCTGGGCTTACACCGTCCCACTTCCGCCACACGCCTGCTATACCATACATGTTCTTCCCCTCGCTGGGTCAAAACAACCACAGATGGCACTATTGATTCAAACTATGGTATTAAACCTCAAATACCCTTCCCTGAACCCAGTCAGCCTCACACTCACCGATCTCCATTTCAATGAAGTTGGCCTCCTCCTGCAATGCCCGTGGCAGCACCCCTGGGTCACTGAAGCTGGTTCTGAGCAGCATGGCCATTACCGAAGACGAAGAGCAACACTGCAAACACAGGGATGGCCGGAGACAGGTGCACTGCCAGGTACGGGCACCTGTACAGGACAAGAGAACAAGCAGGGTTACAAAAGATGACAAGGAGAACATGAAATCAACAGCACAGAGGTTAAATGAGCATATAAACAGCGATCTCTAGTTTCAAACATTGAGCTGTGCAATTTCTGTGCTATTAATGCCACAAAACAAATTAGGAAACTGTTTGAGCAACCCAACAGCAACATTGGCTAAGCCAATGCTGTGAGTTTGGGGATGGGGCTATCTGTTTATCTAAAGCCGGGTGCACAGGCTAGCAAACAAAAAGCGTTAGTTAGCAATAATTTTGGATCATGGCTTTTCTTTAAAAAAAGAAAACTATGAAAAAAAGTAGATATGTGGAGAAAAGAGGAGATCATTGATAAGGAGGTTTTATAATATCTGTCTGGCTCAGTTCTTCCCTAAAGACAGTCTTTTCTAAGCCCACAATGAAGCAGTCAGGGCGGATGTTTACTATGACTGACTGTGCTTTCTCCATTCCCGCAGGCACACAGCCATACAGCAATAAATTTGGTTGCTCACATAAATTGCGGATGACTTGGGTCCTATAAAAGTGCCTCCCTATGCTCAGCCTGCAGCAGATTGGTCGGATCCACAGGCCACTGCATAGAGCTATTAATAGGGTCACCCTGGCTCTCCTCCACCATTCTCTCCTGCAATGTAGACCAGCTATACTAATGTATGGCTAATACATCACTATAATGGTACATCTTATCACAGGTATAGTGCATTCCCTCTCAGGGGGAAATTTGCTACACTTAGCATTCTGCTTGTGAAAAGGACATCTTTACAGTAACACCACTTATAATAATACAGTAAGACAAGATTTGACTAGTCCAGACAATACAACAATACAAAGAAGTAGAGGTTGCTTACATGCAATTTAAGACAGTAGTTTTCACACTGGGGTTCAGGGACTATTATTATTTTAGAATTGTTAGAATTTCATAATTTTGAATAAACTTTTATATTTTCAGTTTTCATCATGGTAAATGTATACACTGTAAAATGACGTATCCATCATTTATCACAACTTTTTTCTTTTGTCAACTTAGAACTTAGTTAATGTGGTTCAGAATAATTTATATTTTGCCTTTCTGTTGATTAAAACAACAGTTTTTAAACAACAATTTTTAGATTCAATTAACTTGAAGATTAAGGCAACCAGGTAACTTACTTTTTCAAGTTAAAACAACTAAATTTTTTACAGTGTAGTGTAGTTTTTAGTAATTTTGTTATTTGGTAATCTTAAGTTAAAGCTACACTATGAGATTTTTACCCCCATCTAGCGGTGAAAAGGTATATGACTATCCAGTTAATATTAGTTTCTGTTCCTCTCAATTCTGATTTCCGTTTTAACTCCTACGGTGGCCAAATGTAGTCCAAGATTAACATGGCTTCCAGGTCGAACCTCGTCCATGAGTGTTAACTCAAATGTAAATGCGGAAAGGCGAAGCTTGAATTAACGGGTATGTCCCTCTTTGGCTAATGTACTTTCAAGATGGAGGGGCAACATGGCGACCGACATTAGAACCCCTTACCCGTATGTATTTTTAATGGCATATTATACACTCACGAGAATACTTTATTACTTGAACGCAAGTGTAAATATACATTAATGAGCACATATATTTTTAAAAGAACTAAGTGTTTTAGCAAAGAATAAACTAAAGGAGTTACACAGTGTGGCTTTAACATTTCTACATAGAGCTTCCATTAGTTTTTATTTTAGTGTTAGATTTAGTAATTTTAGTACAAAAAAAGGAGCAATTCTAGTATGTAACTTGAATGTATTTATTCGAGTGCCAAGGCAACCTTTCTTATATTTGCTTACACTCACCGGCCACTTGATTAGGTACCCCATGCTAGTAACGGGTTGGACCCCCTTTTGCCTTCAGAACTGCCTCAATTCTTCGTGGCATAGATTCAACAAGGTGCTGGAAGCATTCCTCAGGGAGTTTGGTCCATATTGACATGATGGCATCACACAGTTGCCGCAGATTTGTCGGCTGCACATCCATGATGCGAATCTCCCGTTCCACCACATCCCAAAGATGCTCTATTGGATTGAGGTCTGGTGACTGTGGAGGCCATTTGAGTACAGCGAACTCATTGTCATGTTCAAGAAACCAGTCTGAGATGATTCCAGCTTTATGACATGGCGCATTATCCTGCTGAAAGTAGCCATCAGAAGTTGGGTACATTGTGGTCATAAAGGGATGGACATGGTCAGCAACAATACTCAGGTAGGCTGTGGCGTTGCAACGATGCTCAATTGGTACCAAGGGGCCCAAAGAGTGCCAAGAAAATATTCCCCACACCATGACACCACCACCACCAGCCTGAACCGTTGATACAAGGCAGGATGGATCTATGCTTTATGTTGTAGACGCCAAATTCTGACCCTACCATCCGAATGTCGCAGCAGAAATTGAGACTCATCAGACCAGGCAACGTTTTTCCAATCTTCTATTGTCCAATTTCGATGAGCTTGTGCAAATTGTAGCCTCAGTTTCCTGTTCTTAGCTAAAAGGAGTGGCACCCGGTGTGGTCTTCTGCTGCTGTAGCCCATCTGCCTCAAAATTCTGACGTACTGTGCATTCAGAGATGCTCTTCTGCCCGCCTTGGTTGTAACGGGTGGTTATTTGAGTCACTGTTGCCCTTCTATCAGCTCGAACCAGTCTGGCCATTCTCCTCTGACCTCTGGCATCAACAAGGCATTTCCGCCCACAGAACTGCCGCTCACTGGATGTTTTTTCTTTTCGGACCATTCTCTGTAAACCCTAGAGATGGTTGTGCGTGAAAATCCCAGTAGATTAGCAGTTTCTGAAATACTCAGACCAGCCCTTCTGGCACCAACAATCATGCCACGTTCAAAGTCACTCAAATCACCTTTCTTCCCCATACTGATGCTCGGTTTGAACTGCAGGAGATTGTCTTGACCATGTCTACATGCCTAAATGCACTGAGTTGCCGCCATGTGATTGGCTGCTTAGAAATTAAGTGTTAACGAGCAGTTGGACAGGTGTACCTAATAAAGTGGCCGGTGAGTGTATGTGTTTAATGCAATGTAATAAATATTTTCCTTTATTTCAGCTTTATTTCATTAAATGAAATTTTAAATAGTATTAGTTAACTATTACAACACTGCCAGGAACCCCAAGGGGACCACAAGGGAATGCTAGAGGTTCCATTATAGCATTAGTTTTCAATTCTGGTTCGGGACACACACCCAATCAGGTGTTAATTAAGAGAAATATACCAAATGGACCATGATTGAAAAAATGGTAACACTTTACAATAAGGTTCATTTATTAAACATTAGTTCATGCATTAACTAACATGAACTAACCATTTGTTACTGTATTTGTTATTCTTTGTTAATGTTAGTTAATACAAATCTAGCTGTTCATTGTTTGTTCATGTTAGTTCACAGTGCATTAACTAATGTTAACACGATTTTAATAAAGTATTAGTAAATGTTGAAATTATTATTACCAAAGATTAACAAATGCTGAAGAAGTATTGTTAATTCTTTGTTAATGTTAACTAATGTAGTAACTAATGAACCTTATTGTAAAGTGTTACCAAAAAAATAAATAAATAAAAATGTTTTTCACAGTTGTAAATTAAACTCTTGAATATGTTTTACGAGAAACTATTTCAGTCTTTCTTCAAAATGTCATGTTTAATTAAATGTGTTACTTGCCATTTCTTCAAATTTAATTTGTGAAATTTATAGATTTAGCAGATTCTGAGAGACAATTGTTTCCAATTATTTTCAGTGTGTGTGTCTAAAAGTACTCTGATGGTAGATGGAAGTCTAAGACACTTTCATTTATTCCCTGTTTGTCTGCAAGGCAAAAATCAGTGCATCCATATCCCTATACACTGTAAAAACATTGTTGGTTTAACTTAAAAAGTAAGTAACCTAGTTGCCTTAAAATTTTAAGTTGATTGAACTGAAAAAGTGAGTTAATACAATGAATGAGATTAATTTAATCACCAGAAACTCAAAATAATAAGTTATCTCAACTAAATAAATTATTTAAGTTGATTTGACAAAAAAAATGTTGTGATGATAAATCTTGAAAATATCTTTTTACAGTGTAGTAGCACATTTTTCCTCAACAAGCCACATATTTAGATGCATCATTAACACAAATAGATTTACACTGTGAAGTTAAATACTTTTGGAGAGTTTGACTTATCAAGCACTACTTAAACACAAGATGCATTTAGAGTTTTATACAAACTATGTGCCAATCTAATCTTCCAACAATGCATACAGAACACCGGTTTAACCTGTCTACTAGCAGGGTTTGTCTCCACACATGTCATACTTACTGCTTTAGGACCAGCAGTAAGAAATTACAACAGAAAGATCATTTCCAGTCAGACAATTCACTTCACACACCGGTGTGTCAGCATACCAGAGCCATCAATGAATTCTACTTGTGGGACGAGTCAGATTAGTTTGATCCATTTTAAACTATGAGACTGGAAAACATAAAGACGACCGAAAACAAATCCAGAGCAGAGCTGGTCGATAAAACTTTCCACTGCCCGGATCATGAGGCTGCAGGGAAATCCATTTATTATTTTGAAAGCTGTGTTGAGGCAGAGAGGAGCAAAACTGTGTGTGTATGTGTGTCTTTAACCATCCTGAACCTGTGCCATCATCAATTCCTATCACAGCCCTGAGCTTCCCGGACATTACCCATCATGCAGTGCTGGATGTGACTTCTCTCCCTATAATCAATACCAAAGATAAGCAGCTCCGATATTAAAGATTCTGTTATCGTCACTACTGACGTACAAGCACCATAATTAATACTTAACTTCCTCCATAAAAGAATATAAAAAACACAGCAAGTATTGTGCCTCAATAATGCATAATCAACACTTAACTGTTGAAAATCAACACAAATTCCCATTTGCAAACCATTTGACTATACCATAATGAGACAGTTCAGACAGGATATTCAACTGCAAAAAAATGAAGGGCGGTAATCAATTGAATCACACAAAAAATGGGCGTATACCGCATATACCACAATGGAGCTAGACTGAATGGGAGTTTGTTTGTGAAACAACTCCTAAATAGCCATTTGGCTACATGGTTGACATTATCAATCAGTATCAGTCCAAGTTCATTCTAACTCAAGGGTATAAAGAAAAACCATTGTTGTGTCTGAAATAACACACCAAATGAATTGTTCACAATGGGATCAAAACATGCATTACTAAAATAAACATGTGGACTTATATGCAACAAAATGGGGGAAATTTAGTGGAAGACTCTTCATTAAGAGTCTTAGAGCATATCTGAGGATAACCAGCTATGGCTGAACTCATAAGCATAAACATTTCATTTCGAGTGAAAAAACAAATAGAAAATCCAAAAAAAGTCAAGGGTACAAGCCAGTGTACATATTTCCATTTCCGAGCAAAAGAACTACTCCTCTCATTAACCACTGCACCTCACTAAAGTCGACTGAAGCCAGAGTGAAAGAGCCTTTGGAAGATACCATAAAAATGGTATCAAGACAATTAAACACTTGTAGTTCAAATCATGCACACGCTAATCCACTTGTGCCACTGATAAAGCATCTCCACCCTTCATTATGCCTTTCCAGTTTGTCCTGGAAACCGTTCCACAGAGAACAAAATGAAAAGGACTGTTTTCCAAGGTTAAGACAACTTGAAGCACAACTGCAGAGTTTTATGGCAGGCTATATGGAAAGGCTTTTCTGTGTGTTGGTAAAATCAATATAGAGCTGCTTCATCGGTCTGGCTGGTCTCTCGGTGGAGATCGTGGGGGCAGGGAGGCTGACAATTATCATAACTGATAGCATTCAGCGCAAACATCCGTGTACTTTCACTCGGAAAGTAACATGAAGGGGGAAAAAGACGGATGATAGCTAAAAACAACATGTAGATTCATTTTGGTCCAGTCAAATCTGAAAAATCTTTATATACTTAAATACAGTATTGTGTGTGTGTGTGTGTGTGTGTGTGTGTGTGTGCTCTAATAGAAGACATTACTATAAACATAATGGTGTACTCTGTATCTCACAATGTGATTACTGTAAACTTCTTATTTTAATCTTTATCACACAATTACCTTTTCTATTTTTGACTCTGAAACAAACTTCCATAACAGATACACCAAATACTGAGAGAAAGATTTTCTACTTGTTATACTTCTCAAAATGGAATAAAAAAAAAAACAAGTAGGTCAAACTCGTCAGGTGTGAATGGTCCTGCAAGTCCTGGGCAAACATTCAACATGCAAATAATGGCCTTATCCTTCTGAATTTTGCATTGCAAAACTTATTGATATGATATTAAAGTAGTACCGGTATGCAATAATAGCGCTAACAAAAACAAAGTAGGGAAAGATTTGCAAGAGAACAAATAAACTGACAATCTCACATCTTGATGTGACATCAGTGGCTTTCTCTGTGTTAAAGTCTTTCAGGAAAGCTTAAAATACAGGTGTAGATAATCTAATTTCAGCTGTTTCACACAGATTTAAAAATGCTGTAATGTACAGTGACAATGCTGTGCCTGGAAATTCAAATCACAGCCTCTATTAATTCTCATAAAGTGATTCAGCAAGTAAAAGATGCAAATTAATTATTACACATACTGTCAAAAAAGCAGTAACTTAATCTCTCATAAAGTCAAATTTGCGACAGCTCCAGTTTTGCATTCACATAAGACAGGGACACAAAAATCCAACAGGAGAAAGTCTTCTCTCCTTTATCACGACCCCTGCAGAGGGACAGCAACAGACGGCAGCCCTCAAGAGATCGCACAGGCGTGACACTGACCACTGTCATACACTTAATTCAACAGCAACAACATGAGTACCCAACATTCAATTATACACACAAGAAATGTATAGACTTTAACTGCTGAGCAACAAAGCCATAAGACAAACATACAGGACAAATGCAAACCAGTGAAACCTGAACCTTGTACTTGGGAAGAATGTGAAAAGAATGAGTGGGCGAACATAATCAACAGAAGACTGTCAATATATGAAGTGCTACAATGTAAAAGTTAAACCGAGTGTAAAACTATTTCAGTAAGAAGGTAGAAGTATGTAAGGTAAAGTGTGTCTGCATCACTAGCATAAAATACAAAATTGCAAAGGCTAATGTCTGTTTTAATCAGGTTTCCTGAACACTCTGACATTGGAGCGTAAGACAGTTTTGCACCAAACTCATGCCAAAGGCTGTTGCTGTTTTAAAGGGGTGGTATGTATGATTAAGTATGATTTCACTTTTCTAACTTGTGTATTCACACCAGGAAAGTCCGAGGTCCGGACCAATTTTTTTTTTTTTAAGTTGATTGAAATAAAGCTCAAATAAAATATAGAAAACTAGAAATGACTTGCAAATGCCTTGCTTTCCCTTGCAAATAACAGAAATAAAATAAAATTATGTTGAGGTTATTTTCGTAAACGAAAACTGAAACCAAGACTAAAACTATTGGTCAAAAAACATTTTTGTAAAGTGAAATAAAAAAATAAAAAAATTGATTATAAATAAAACTAAACACAACTAACAACAGTTACTGAAAAACTAACTGAAATAAAATAATAATTAGCAAAATAAATAATCTTTGGCTCTTTACTTTTGGTTTCTCTTAGCTCTTAGCTCTTTCGCTTTATGCGTGAAGTTACAGAGGCAATTAATCGCTGCTTCTGTGATGCGCTCAATGAAGGCGAAGTACGGCGGCCATACACTGAGCGATTGTCGTCCGGTTTTGAGCCGCATTCCGACTCGTGCCGCACCTAAACTCTTTTTTTTTTTCTCACTGCGCCTGCACCGAAAGCAGAAGTTGAACCATTTCACCTGCAGCAATAAACTTTCTTTGAGATGACAGAGCAAAAGACAAAGATCTTTAGAAAAAACAGTGCAAAGTCCAGCCCTGCTAATCAGTCTTGTGCTTGAAACTCACTCAGCCCGCAGAGGAAAAACTGCCCAAACACAAAACACAATAATGTGAGCATTCAGTAATACTCATAGCATGGGAAAACCCAGACAACTTCCGGCAAATTTTGATTTGGTCTGGCAAAGAGCTCAGTCAAGTCCATTTCTAATCTGTCGAAATTGCGGCACCAATTCGGAAACATTGGGACGGGCTTTACATGATGACGACAGCACAGCGACAGTGAAGCAGATTTTGTACATTTACAAAATGGATGCCGCCGTTGACCTAGGGTTTGACCAAAGGGGTAATCCAACAGCCCGAAACTAAAGTCTCCCCGGCGGCCGCCATTGGCTAACAAGCCTTCACCTGCTGTTAGCATTCCATTGACTCCCGTTCATTTTGGCGTCACTTTGACGGTGAATAACTTTACATCTGAGGCATCCAAAGACTTCATTTGTCCATAATCATCCATAGAAGCAGTTTTTTGTAAAAATAGGCTGACGACTACGTCATAACACACAAGTCTTTTCAAATTTCCCATTCATTTCTCCCATTGACATTTTGTAAAATCCATATCTAAAGAGTATTAGAGCATACAGAAAAGGAGAATCGCCGGTGCAACACATAAATCTTCTTGGTAACAAATTTAATAGAGGTGCATAACAGTGACTTGACGAACGTTTCAATGTAAGACTACATCTTCATCAGAGTCTTAGAGCATATCTGAGGATAACCAGCTACGGCTGAACTCATAAGCATAAAACATTTCATTTCGAGTGAAAAAACAAATAGAAAATCCAAAAAAAGTCAAGGGTACAAGCCTGTGTACATATTTCCATTTCCGAGCAAAAGAACTACTCCTCTCATTAACCACCGCACCTCACTAAAGTCGACTGAAGCCATAGTGAAAGAGCCTTTTGAGTGACTTCCAAATTTGACGACGGCTACGATAAACTTTTTCCTCCAGTGAATTTGATATAGTGAATATGCAGGGAAAGTCCTTTCCTCGATTTACTGAAGCTTATATGTAAAACCCATTTGCAGCAGCACATACTTAAAACATTGAGCATCTGGCTCGCTCATAGGCAACTGCACATCCAATGGCGCGGGATGTCTCGGTGCGACCAATGAACTTAGCCCTACGTCATTACACGATCTTCAGGTCTTCACATGCCTTCCGGGGTTTCAGATGCGTTACCTCAGCTTCCACCACTCAGATGCATCACTATGGGATTGTTCAGGATTGTGGGTAATGAAGTACTTATCCAATACATAACAAATAAAAGGGATTTATCTTAAATCAAGGTTAGTGCCCCATGAACTTTTGGCGTTTATATGAGCATGTACAATCACTTAGTACAGTCCACCATGTTACGTTTTTATGGCTTATATCACAACTGTCAATGGAGAAATTGTCTTGAATTTTGTGACTTCCGGCACCGGCTGTGGGCGGGACTGTGATGCTCTATAACAGACGAACGTCGCTCTGCATCATCTTCTCCTTCATCGCTCTGATCGGTTTCCAGGTCTATCCAATTGCGCCCAGAGGCATTTGAGCTACGTCCGTTGGTAAATGAACCCTTTGGAAATGATTTGTCTATGAAGCTTTGTTAGACCATTACTCTGTTACAGCTGAGAATGGTCTGGTTTTAACCAGGCTACAATATCTCAAATAATTCCCTGTAAATTCAAAACAGCTGGAAGTAATGTGTTTCCATAAACACGGTCTGTCTCTGCTGGATATCTCATGCTCTACATTAAAAGATAAAATAAATGTGCACTACTGAACTGAAGAACCTGTAGATCTCATGAGACCACATGGATAACCTCAGATGATATTTAATAATAGTGGTTCTTTTGTGATGTGCATATCCAGAATTTCCACCGACTGTTAAACTGAAATAGTAAGTGCCAAAAAAACAACAACTTTTTAATTCCTCGATTAGCCTGTCATGTAAAAAAAAGAATTCACACTTTTGCACTCAGCCCAGTTTCTATGTTAATATGTCTGCCCCACAATGACTAGCCTAATTATCAGTGACAGCAATATATGAACATGGCTTGCAGTGAAACCCTACCACAGGAGCCAGCAGCTCAATAAATGACTGCGAGTTTCTGACTAAGCGGAGGGGTTTGTTTCCTGCATGCTGATGATCAGGCCTAATGGAGGAGCACAGCACTGAGTCTCAGGAAACACAGACCACAGACGTCATAGTCCACACAAGGGAGCCCATATCCACCCTAAAGAACTTGCACACATCCAGCTTTATCAACATGGGCAGCAATCTGCTATTGTCAAAATGTGTTTCAGTTTCCCATCCATCAACAGACGAAGGATCTAATGCAATTTGAAAAAATATCCCAAACTGTATTTTTAACCATTAGCAGATCTGTACTTAAGATATAGCAGATCTATTTTTATTATTATTTTAGGTTTATATTAGACTTGGAGATCCAAAAAGGTTCACATCTCATTCCATTGATGAAACCTACCTTCTATCACAGGCGATATATAAATCATATATTTTGTAGCAAATAAATATATAGCAGTTGATTTGATACATTATTAGGCTACAACGGTCATATAGTGATGGTCAGTCATTCTGCAAATTGGCTGGTTCAATAAAAACTATTAAGCAATTGCATCACATGGTCCCTGACATCACTCCGATATATTACATGATAAAATACTCTAGACCTATGTAAGCAAATATTGCAGATATTATGTTTTATGGTTATGTTTAGTTTTTATTAATTTGTGTTTATTGAATATCAGTTCAGTTGAGGTTAAACTCATAAAAATATAAAAGTAGCCTAGAACCTAAATTAGTTTTTATTTGCATTTGTAAAACAATAGTAGCCTACCAGACCTATAATTTAGGCTTGGGCCTAAAGCTTTTAGCTAACAGGGTTTGCACGTTTTAATAAAATACTAGGCTAGCCTACTCAAAACAAACTGTGGTTTGTATCTGTACTGATAAAATAGTTGCAGGATAAATGTTTTTTTTCCAGTAGGCTACATTTTATTTGTAACATTAGAATAGCCTATATATTTTCTGAACACACACTTTCGGTTTAAATAGTCAATGAGTCTTTGACTCAAGGGCTGGGAGCGATTCGTCTGAGAACGAATGTTGGACCTCTCCAACCAATTAGATTTAAATGAACGAATCGGGCATTTCTACTAAATACAGCATGGCATGGTACCTCAATGTCAGCTGCCACAACTGAGAAATGGCTTGCTGTCACTACAAACAATAAGGGGCGCTTCGGTCCTCATTATCTACACGGATACCTTTTTATGTTTTTTATTATTATTATTATTATTATTATTATTATTACAATGACATTAAACAATAACAGTCTACAATGCAAACCCCGCGTTGTAAATTAATGGGGGGACAAACGAAGCTGCCCAAACGAAGCTGACATCGCGCGCGTGCAGAATCGACAGCTCCGAGGCTTTTAGTCGCGTCGATGGCAGTGTAGACGAGGTCTATAATCACCAATAACATGCACTTACTCAAAGGCGAAGAACAGAGAGCAGGTTCCAATGATGAGAAATAAGGTCAGGTAAAATACTCCTTTCTGGCGAGCCATCATTACCCGTCCATCGCAGCAGAAGGTGTTTTTCCCAGGTAATTTCTCCCATTTTCGAGTAACCTTCCGTGATATCATCACCGCCGACATGGTAGCGAATGTACAATCGGACTGTCTTTTGTCAATTTAACCTTAAATAAAACACAGCCGTGTCCACTACGAATGCGTAAAGTTATCAGCAATAAAAAATACAGGAGGTTCTTTCCAAGAATGTAATTCTTCCTTCACGTGTAAGATTTGCTTGTAGATTTCTTCCCGTGCTTCCTCATGAATCGTTACCATCAGTCTGTAGCTCTACATATCTGCTCTTCTGTACTTAAATCCATGGTTAAAGTCCCAAATCAAAAACCAAAAAGCAAAATCCTCATCCAAAGAGGAGATGACCCATACTGGCACAATATAAAAGCGCTTCCGTTCAAAATGTGTAAGTTACAGATTTCGAATGAGAACGCGAATCTGACGTGAAATAAACGTGTAGATGCTAAAAGCACATCTGGAGAAAGAGTGGACCTTGACCGACTGACATTTATGTCATTTGTGACAGGTTGAGCGTATCCCGAGAGGAGTATCCGTTCCTTTTCTCTTTAAAGGATGCAAAATAAATGTGGGTATAAGCCTTTTGTGACCTATGAAGCTTTTTGTGTAATTATTTGTGTAATGTCTAAGATAATCTTTCCTCTAATTTCGTGTCGTAGGATGCAAGCAAGCCTGAATTCTCATCGGGAGCAGGAAACACGCCTAGATTTAAATGTCTCTTCTTAAAGGGCCAGCGTCTTACTATACAGGGAACAAAGGAATTTTGTCTCATAATACTAATATCCAACCTAATAAGCAATCATTAAAAATAACATCTGAGCCCATTAAGGGAATGTGATATTTTGGATACATTCATTCTTAAGTCTATTTAATTGTGTGGCCTATTCCAGCCACAATTCTACCCGTTTGATTTTTACATGATATACATGTTTGTTGTTATTTTTGTCTATTTCTATTTTTATTGTCCCTCATATGTTTATTTATTGTCTGTAACATTGTGCTACAATGTTGATGTTAATGTAAAATAAAACCTGTTTTGACTAATTAATAGTAGGCTACCTTATAGTGTCGCTTCTTTCTTTCTTTCTTTGTAATCAAATCTTTTTTTGAAGTATTCAGGAAATGAAATGGCAGGTGAGAAACAAAAGATGCTTTGTTCAATTGTTTATGCACCAGTGATGATCGCATGAGTAATTTATCTCTTCTGATCTTGCATGAAAGCCTGTGTCTTGCCTGTTTAATCTCATAAAATATGTAAAATGATGCATAATCAAAATTAAAACTTAGCTCATGTGAGATTCATGAGTTTAGCCAGTTTGTGAGTAGCCTATGAGTTCATTAGAGATAGTGGGCAGGAAATAAGAGCTATAGCAAAGATTATTTCAATAAAACAGATATTCTCTCTATCTATAAAAAGTGAGAAGAGGTGGCGACAGTTTAGAGAGACAACAAAAGGAAAATACAAGTAGCTGACTTGTGCTTCCTTCAGTACTCAAGCCCACAGCAAAAATATATATTGTCAGAATGCATAGCTAATTTGTATTGACTGTCAGTGGAGAAACATGCTTTTTGGGACCAGATGGTGTATACTGACTTCTGCTATCATGGGCGAACAGAGTCATGCAAATCATCCCAATCTTCTTGACCCTTTTGCCTGGCCTCTACTGGTGGATTCTTCAAAGCGTCTTTCTCCATTGATGAGCCAAAAATAATGATAAAGAAATATATTTATTATAGTTTATATTAGTAATGTATCGTGATGTCATGGCTCCATTTTCGTGTGGCTCCACAGTCATTAGCCCTAACATTTTCAAGTCTCAATACATTATATAAGTTTTTTATAATTCACTTAGCAATTGGGGTTTCATTATGCTTAATTTATAAATCCTCTTACAAAGCAGAAAAGGAGAAACAGAAAAGCTCTTTGGCAAATATATTAAGAAAAATGTTTTATAAAAAGTTGTAGTTTTAATAAGTTTATTCATAATTAATGCATTATTTTATTGTTTTATTTAAATAACACATTAAACATGATTACATAGTTTAATATGAAGTAAATTAGTTTTAGATATGTCCATTTATATGTCAAATTTTATATTTGAATTGATTTAAAAATTTATTAATTCATATTATTTCAGAGTTACTTGAAACAAACGTGAACCGTTAAGTTATTTTGCTAGCTTTTGTCATACATATATATGTATTATTATTATTATATTTATATTTGCTTTAACATAAAAGTGGTTAAATATTTATCAAAAACCTTTAAAGCGCACAAATCATTTCCGCTCTTGTCAAGAAAACGACGTTTGTAGTTTTTACAACCATGTTCGTCTCAGCGTGACAGCACAAATGAACAACATTTCCCAAAGTGCCTTTCGTTCGGATTAAACATCCGCTTCAACATCCGTGTTCATGGCGGAAGCCGCCCTAAACTGAACTGAGAGCAGCTTTCTTACTTTATTCCGTGCAAATGAATTGCAAAGTGGACAGGTAACACTGACTCCAGAACGGACTACATTTTTTGTTTTCCGGTTGTGTGTACGGAACTAAATGTGAACTGGCAGCGTCTAAATGTAAGCACTAGTATCTGCGTTCCTGAAAGGTATTCATCTAATTTATGATTTGAACGTGTTACGTTAACGTGAATTTTTATTAAGCGTTGAATGTGTTCTTGCTGTTTGATGTAGTCAAAGTTAGCTTCTTGAGTGTGAAGTAAACAGTATTCAGTAAACTTGACTGTTTAACTGGCTGATTTGTGTAAATAGCTTTTTGTATTGTCACCAGGAACAAAATTGAAGTTATCTCAACAGAAAACGTATCTCATCACATACCCTCTCTCTGTCGAATTAACAGATTTTTGTTATTATTGATGAACATATGTCATAAGTGGACAAGCTGCCATTTGTTTAGTTCTAATCATTATTTCTTTATTCATATTCTATTACAGGGTGACATACCAGAATGATGTCTGAGGGCAGTTCTTTTATTAAAGGCTTGATTCTAGGGGGTATATTTTGCCTGGTGATGACTTACTTTGAGACCTTTAATCCAGGAGTCCACCACTCAAAAAGTCAACTGCATCTTCACCATCATCTAAAACCCCTCAGCAAAGATGAACTACAGAAGTTACCAGAGGGTCAGATGTTCGATCTCACCCAGCAAGTTCGAGTGTACTGTCTCATCATGGTCACTCCCAAGCTCCTGGTCCACTGGGTGACAGCCAACGACACTTGGAGCAAACACTGCGACAAATCCGTGTTCTACACGTCCGAATCTTCCAAAGCTTTAGAGGCGTTTGACCTACAGGAGCAGGATGAGTGGGCTAGGCTGCGCAAAGCCATCAAACACGCCTATGAGAATGCCGGCGACCTACGCTGGTTCTTCGTGGCCCGGCCCACCACATTTGCAATTATAGAGAACCTCAAGTATTTGGTTTTGGATAAAGATTCAAGCCAGCCGTTTTACATTGGCCACACGGAGAAGTCAGGAGAGCTGGATTATGTGGAGTACGACAGCGGGATTGTGCTGAGCTACGAGGGCAGTTAGGAGGCTGATGGAGATGTTCAAAGATGAGGACAAATGCCAGAACGAGGACATGCCTTGTGGAAGATGCCCGAAGAAAAGCAGCTCGCCACCTGTCTGAAGTACAGTGGGGTGTTTGCTGAAAACGGAGAGGACGCGCAAGGCAAAGGGCTTTTCAACAAGAAGAGCGCCAGCTCTTTAATTTCCGAAAGCATGAACCAAAACCCAGCCGACGTGGTAGAGGCCTGTTGTTCAGACATGGCCATCACATTTGGAGGTATGTCTCCAAGCCAGATGCAGGTCTTGATGTTTGGTGTCTATAGACTCCGGCCGTATGGACACGACTTTCATGATTCCTTGACATTTCTGCCTCCTAAAGACTCCGATAATGACTGATTGACTTCATGGTTTCTGTATTGGAACTGTTACTGTGACAGCTGAAATGTTGACTGGGTTCAGGGCTGAATTGTCTGTGGTGTGTTATGTGTATTCTCTGATTGTGTGCGCTGAAGGTTGGTGTTGCTGTGTGAGATAAGGATTTTTTTCTCCCTGCTTTCTGCTAAAAATGTGCTCTGATAAAAGCAAAAGGATAACGGTTTGCATATGAGCATGATTTAATCATGAGGGCCAATATGGGATAGTTTTGTGCACTTGGTAATATTTTGAATAAAAATTTGCTAGATTTATGAATGCTACATGGATCAGATTTGCACTGTGATGTTTTATGGTATACACTTCTACAACTCAACTCTAACAGAAAATTGGTTAATTGTATATAAGAAAATGCAAAGTGTATACTTTATATGATCCATTTGATGATAATTGTTGATCCAGCTGTGTTTTAATTATTTTTTACATTTTTCTTTCATGGGGGACTGGTAGGAATAATAAAGAAGAATCTGTTGATGATTCAGTGTTTTGGATGTAAAATATCAGAGGCAAAGGCCGTATCTACAGCATTTGGTAAAAGAAAACGTTCTATATGGTCATTAATATATATGAAGTCAAGTAAATGTGGTTTAAAGTGTAAATCCAAATACGTTTGAGTTTGTGTTACTTGCATAGAAACTTGTCTATTTACATATCAAAATATTGTTGCTATAATTCATTACACAATGGTTTGTTACCTTTTTAAATTAATAAATTAATATAGCTATAAAAATCCTCTTTATTACATGGATATTTAATCTTACAAGAGATTACTACACTTTTGGTTGCTAGGTTGGGACTATCTTTAATAAATAATAATGAAAATTATGTTTTGTAGTCATTTTTTACACTGTGAAAGAGCTGTCCCGTTACAGAAATCGCTTCTTAGTTGGGTTTGACTCTAAGGGCAGTTGATCCCACTTCAAACCCCCTGAATAAGCATCAAATGTGCGACGGGTTAAATGAAAATGTGATTGTTTCAAACAGCTTTGGGCTGATCAGCAGGCAATGATATTAAATTATCTTTTTCTGCTTCATCATACTGTTCTCTCTTGAACTTCCTTCTTCCTTGAAACTACCTTTTTGCAAACATCTGTCACTGGATCACAGTTCATAGTGCTTTTGAACTCATTTTGCCCTATAATAGAGTTTCCTGTTTCACCCTTTTCACATCCTGATCTGATTTTCAAACACAGGTCACCTGTTTGATCTTTAGCACATGAGAATCATATGGTTTGAAGCCATGTGTTAATATTCATGCAGGTTTAGTGTTCAATATTATTGTTATTATTTTGAAACTGACATGAGCTCAGAAATGTTGAACACAAATGCCACATTAATATTCCATGATTGGTACTTTGATTCATAATTCATAAATAACAGACATCTTGCACTGACTTGCCGATTTAAAGTAGTACTGCTTTGTATTATATTCAATGTGCTGTTGTTGCTAGTTCCCAAAAGGACACCACTGGAATTAAAAACATTATTACAAGCTTACCGCTTTGGAATTGAGCTACAGCAAGCGACCGTTTTGAACACTGGCTGGTAATGTGTTTTCTCAAATATGTATTTTGGATCCTTTTTTAACTAAAAAAAAAAAAAAAAGCTTTAAGCGGCCATAACACAATTCAGCTTTCACTGTAGCAACAGACAATATCAGTTGCAGAAGACTTTGAATACGGATTTTATTTGTGCATTAAAATGGGGTCGATTTTCAAAGGTTTCGGCATGGTAGACAGTTGAGTCCATTCATGTAAACAGTAACAGACTGGTGACAAGTGGTGCAAACGATTCCACCGGATCCTTATATCCGTCATTACTTATACGTCTTCATGTGCCACAGTCCATCATTCAGATAGTGAACGTTCTCGATTTCCAATTCCCTTGTTTACTTTCTCTCTATTCAGGTGAAGACAAGAAAATATTCTCAAATGAATCATTTAGTTTTCCATAACCCATAAACTGTAGTCATAGGATTAAACTGATGCTGACTGATTTATATTAATTTCATGTATTGTTTTCTTTTATACATGCTGTATTCACACAGCACTCTAGAACAGTGGCTCTCAACTGGTTTGGCCATAGGACCCACATTTTCCCATGGTCATTAAAGGCACAGTATGCGGAGGGTCGCCGCTAGAGGTCACTCTTTCAAAATAATGACTAAAGGCGTAGATTGAGGATGCCAGGAATGAGCATGGAATCATGGGAAGTGTCGTTTTCACCTCCACAGCCGATGGAAAGCAAGCCGACAGGACTTAGGCAGAAATCATGTTCATGGGGGATGGTTAAAGCTTTAAAAGTTTTTTAAAAGTTAACATTATTAAAGTTTCAATAATGTTACTGTGGTATGAAGCAGGGCGGACGAGAGCCTTGGGCTTATATACCACAGACAGCTGCTGCTGCTCCTTTTGTTGTTCATGCATATTGTACAATTAAAGTTACGTTTAACGTCCATCTCCTTCCTCGAACTTTGAGGTAACCTTGAAAAGTTGCATTTGATCCCCTAACCCTGATTCATTATATTCACATTTCTTAATTATAATAAAACAACATGAGTGCAGGCCTTAGGTTCAAGACCCTTGTTCATCGTCTGGTGTCATTTCAAGCCCTTTAAAGCTGCACTGAAACTGTCTTTTGGACCTTGAACCATTTGGTTCCCATAGTGGAAGTCCATTATATGAAAAAAATCCTGGAATGTTTTGATCAAAAAGCTTCATTTCTTTTCGACTGAAGAAAGTAAGTCATGGACATTTTGGATCACATGGGGGTGAGTAAATTATCAGGCAAACGTCTTTTTTTAAGTGAACTACTCCTTTAACACAATAGACAGTATTTAAAAGGTAAGGCTATTAACTAGTCCCAAACTAGTTTTTGTTCAAATAGAAGAGTCAACAGCTATTGCACATCTTTCTTAATAAATGTCTTTGTTTCAGAAAAAAACATTTAGGCTTGGTTTAGCAGATACTAACTTGAGATTAGCAAGCAGAGGATTAGGCCTTAGTTCAATTAGGTGCCCTAGGAAAAAAAATAATAAATTGCAGTGTTCATATTTTAGAGACATGTTCAGTTAAAACAGCTCAAAAATATTTTGTCTAGGACTCAGCTTAAGCCTTAAGTCTGTAAAACTTGGAGGTTAAATTAAGTCTGTTGTTGCTGAACGACCCAATGCGAAACGACTCTTGCGACCCACCAGGTTGAGAAACACTGATCTAGAGGATGGATGAACTAAACGTTTCAACATCTAAGAATGTCTGTGCATATCATAAAAAGTATACGTGTAGTTAAACATTTTAAAATCAAAGGGGGATTCAGGAATACAAATGCATAAAACACTTACATGTCATCTGCAGACATCTTCATGACTCCCACACAGATTGCATGCTGCTTACCCTTCTGCCATTATGGCCTGAAAACAAATACTTAAGGACAACAACATGTCCTATGCAACACACACTAATCAAATCTATTACATGAATAGTTTACTCAAAAACAAATGTTTATGGTAGTGTTATTGTTTTGAGTGACTGAAAGTAATTGAAATAAAATTAAAAAATACATATTATTTGTAAAACAAAAATGTTGCCTTGGAGACTACCTGAAATAATTATGTTTAAAGTACTAGAATTATTAAAGCTAATTCTTCTGAAATAAACAAAAATAGACATTTAGAAAAAGATCAAAAAAGACAACATAACCAAAACTACTAAAAAATAAACACGCTATTCAGTTTACATCAAAAAGTAGTTCGTAAGACTTTTTTATGAAGTCATATGTTTCCTTTGTGTGATGAATAACAGACTAAAAGTAATATGGAGCTTTTTGTGTCCTTTTTGAGCATTGCCATGGGTTGTGTGAAGAGACAGATCATTATTTAAAGTAAATCCTATTGATTTATCTGTAAAGAAATAGTTAATTCTTTATTAAGTAATATTTCAGAAACAATAAATGAATACTGGAAAGTACAACTACTTTGTTCTGTGTCAGCAGGGTAGAGTTTGGCTCCTGGTGATGTAAGGCCTGGGCACATGATATTGGCTCCACTCAGAACAAATTTGATGGCTCCTTTATCTACTTGCTGAGTGTGGCAGGATAAAGGGATATAGAGAACAGATACCACGAGTATCAGTCATTAGTCACTCAAGTTGAATTGCAAGGGTAAGTTGTGTAAGTACAAGTTGTTTTCCATCATCTGTCACTCGAGAAACCTTTTCTACACAAAAAGTAGTACACTTCTGCTGAAATTAAAGCTGTCTTACATTTGTGTAGAAGTCTGAGGGTGGGATAGAAGGGCCCTTCTCTCTGTCTGAAGAAAAGCAGCTCTTTCCATTTACTGTAAGAATTTCAATATGCTCATGACTTGGAAAAACATAGACAAAATATCACAATTAGTTAATCCTTTAGTACTGCATTACAGTTATCCATATTGTGAAACTCTTACCATCTCACAATTTTGACTGGGTCCTTTTTGGGCATTATCTGGTTGAGCCAATCATCGATGTTGGGGAACTGATCTAACAGCTGATTCTTTATACCTTTAATTACAGACGTCTTCAGCTGAATACAGTTCGAAACATTTTCCTTTTCATCAAATCTATGAAGACAAAGAAAATAATCAGCAAATATAGCATCTAATAATACAGATGACACAGATATCTTAAAAAGCAGTTTATTAAAAACAAGAAATTAGTGGCTGACTTAAATCAAGTTTGGTTCCTTGAATTTTAAACACCTCACATCCATCACTTGATAGTTAAACTTACGGTTGTTTGCAGTTTGCTTACTATCTTTTCAAGTTATACATATTAGAAGTAACTTTATCTTATCCAAGCTTCAGTGCTGAAAACAAAGGAATAACGTTACAGATGTAGCATTTCTAACCATAAAAGTGAGCTGTGACATCAAGTTGGCAGTGTAACGTTAGCTAGCGAAACAGGTTACTGTCTCGGCTTCCAGATTAAGGGTACATATTAAGTAATACTACCATATTAAGCTGGTAAGCGTATATTGCTATATATACATTACTTCTACGATGCTACTGAGCTAACGAAATACTCAATTCCTGCAACAATGCTAAGTTGCGTCAGCTACCATTTAACCTATAAGGTTGACAACAGCTCGAGCTTACTTTTTAAACATCCTTGCCAGTCGTAATCGGTCACTATTGTCCTCTTCTATCTAGTAATCGTATAGAACTGAAAAAAATGTAAACTTCAAATCTTCAGTGTAAGATGGTTTAATGAACCAACTCTCAGACCAGTACTCTCCACGCTTCACGTTAAACGCAGGTGATTGCCGTTTCATTCATTTACGACAGTGGTAAACATTTTACGGCAAGGGATGGAAGTACACAAGTACAGCATGACAAAATATAAAAACAATACACACTTGTGTTAAGATGACTGTACATATTGTTGTCATATTTTGTACAGATATGTTTGCAATTTTGTAACAGAATTGTATGATTGTCATCTTTGTTTGTTTGTAAGCAAAATAAAAAAAAATATATAAAAACAATATATTTTTTTAATTTATGTTAGACATTAGTGATATCGATAATGATTAATTCAAAGTCAGTACAAAAAAAACGTAACTATTCATCGGACATGTATTAATACACTATTATGTATTATTTTGCATGTGTATGCAAAATACATTATCTAGTTAAAATAAACTGATTTCCATACATTTCCAAAACATAAATCGGACCATTGGATGAAACAAGGTTCAAAATATGTTTCATTTGGTTGACAGATTTAAAGTTTTTAGACACCAATTAAATGAGAAAATTCAACAAATATAAAAAATGGATAAATGTTCACAATGTTTTTATAAATAAATGTTATATGAATTAGATAAAATGATATGCTATATGAACTCCACAGGCACAAATATATAGAGTAAAGGCTAATAAAATTAGCACATTTAAATATGTATTTTCTATTTTTCTTCCCAGTAGTCTCAAAAGATAGTATGCAAGCAAAGAAGCCCAAATCTCAAAGTTGACCAGTGCATGAAAGAACAATGGTTTTTCCATAAGTGTCTTGCCTTAAGCCAAATTCAATATTAATTTAGAAAATATATATATAAAAAAAAACTTTTGTAGTTATTTAGTTAAAATACCTAACATTGTTCAATGTATGTTTTAAATGAAAATAATAAAAGACCACCAATTTATGATGCTGGATGCTTCTTTGGTTCATTTCCCCCATAATTTAGAATCAAGTATCCATTTCTCATCATCCAATATTTTTAGTAAAGATCACATTCACCGATTAGAGGACAAGATCATGGAAACACATACAGTTGTTTATTCTGAGGCAATAAAAACAAGCATACTTTTTCCAGACACTGGACAACCGTCCACTTTAGTATGACTTTCTCAAAACACCACTGCCAAAACTTCCACAGACAGATCCAGTGATGTCACACAGAGGAGCAGTCTCAGTAAACAGGCCTAATTCAGAACTTAAAGGATATATAAACGTGGAAACGCTTAGGATGATAAAATGGCGCTGCTGTGCTTGTTTCGGAGTTTCCAGAGAAAGAATACAGTTGCAATGTACTCGAGATGTCAAACATCAAAATTGTGTGTAAAATGTATATACAAAATAAACAAGAGGAGGAAATGTGAGGTGGTGTCGCGCAGGGAGGGACAAAAAGAAGGAAAAATGTACAAGTTAGTGTTTAGCAGCGTTAACATTCCTACAAACAGAACAAGTGCTTGGTTTTATCTAATCTTGGCACATACTGTGAAATTTCCAATCAGTCTCAATTGTTCCATTTATCAATAAATCACATTCACAGAACATAAATCGCTTGTGACCAATCAGCTGAACCTTCTTTTCATTGTACAAATTTATGCAAACATTGGCAAAGAGAAAACCTGTTTTCAGATGTTCATACACTGGTATCCAATACAACATCGACTGAACAAATGGGTCAAATTCAATAGTCCGACTCTGGTTTTCTTTGCAAAAATAATGTTGTGATATTTTCATGGGTTAACAATGAAGAAAAGAAAAGAAACAAAACACAGAGACAAACAACAGCCATGGAACTGAGTCTGAAAATAAATAACTAATCTTTTTTAAGCTCATGATAGTCCAATTCTTAGAAGCATTGTAACAAAATAATTTTGCTTTGTTTTTTTTTATTGTACATTCCATTCTGAGGAAAATAAAACACACCCTACCCTGTCAAATCCATGAAGAGAAAACGGATTCAGTTGTTGGTCACTGTGGTGAAGATGGTAAAGTGAACAAAAACTGGAACATGGGGTTCCATGTGCTAAGAGAAGTAAACAACGTCACTGAGAACATCCTCCTCCTGTCATTTCTACCATTCCTCATCTTCCACTCTCATTCTCGCTCTCTCTCTAAGCCACATAGTTGTATTGATTGGGATTCTCCTTATCCCTTTCCATGTAGTCCCTGTCAATAAGTGACTCTATCCTTTTCTTCAGATCAGCAGGCTGCAAAAAGATGAAGCAAAATGTAGTGGCAGTGACATATGTTCTATACTGCGAGTGCAGTGAGTCATGGGCTAATTTCCAGTTTTAGCAACATTAAGAAAATTATTAATATTGTCATCCATAACATCTTGAGGCTAAATAGAGAAAAAATAATTATCTGTCAAAAATGTAAGTGTTGTCTAAATGATTTGGACAAATCTTATCTGTAACTTATTACCCTTGACCAGTGATTATAATTATGTTTGCTAAATAGAATTCATGTTAAACTGCATATCATATTCATTATGTAGGCTACAGATTCCACTAGGGATGCTCCGAATCGATCGGCATCGGCTGATCATAACAATTTTTGACTTCAAATATGATACTCGACTAACTTGGCCGATCTTACAAACCGATCAGCGATTTGATGACGTAAACGCGTAAGGACGTACGTGATACTTATATTGGAGAATGTTTAATTAAACCTTATTTGTTACATCAGACTTCTCCATGTTGGAGTTTAAATGTTTCTATTTATTTTTATTCTCGTTAACATTGAACAATGTTTAATTAAACCTAATGAGTTGTATCAAACCACTTCAATTTGTTCTTTTAGGAGTTTAAATGTTGTTTGATTTTTTATTTATTTATTTTGTCCTGCTCAGACTTGTATTGGACGATGTTTAAGTTACATCAGACTTCTCCATTTTAGGAGACTAAATGTTTATTTTGTCCTCCACAGTATTGGACAATGTTTAAATAAACCTTATGAGCTGCATTAAACTGTTCCATTTTGTTTATTTGTCTTATATTAAGTCAATTAAGCATCGGAATTGGTATCGTTATCGGCCGATCACCATGACAAGAAATCGGTACTTGGTATCGGCTGCAAAAATCCTGATCGGAGCATCCCTAGATTCCACATTAGGCTCAAAACTGTGTTTTCCTGTAGTATTTCATAGAGAGCCTAAGTGCCGCCCCTCCGCTTCCGGTTCATGGGACCTTATTTCGGAAAAATAATGCATGGTAGTCAATGGCGAGAGATAACTTATCTTTTTATTCCATCTGAACTGTGTCCTGGATTACACATATGATGTTTGTCAATTTAAAAGATAATTAAAGCCAAGAAAGTCAGCAGTTCATCATAAAACAGAAGAGTAACTTTTAGTTTTATGTGAAAAACCCTCAATGAACTACATCTCCCAGGAGGCGAAACAACGAGCAAGATCAGCTGCTGTGTGTGTGTGTGCAGTCTGGAACAACACACTCATGATGGTAACGTTACAAATTATAACAGAAGACTATAGAAACAATGACAGTAAAGTTAAAGCCTCAGTAAAGTTCAGCTTCATTCATTGAGAGAAAATGTGCGCCTTTGGGGTTTGTAGTCTTTGTAATTACGTATTTTCACATTCTTATATCTCAACAGTTTTACATCAAACTGTGACTTTCTTGACTTTAAAATGTATCTTTTAAATTGACAAACATCATATGTGTAATTCAGGAATCAATTTAAACTAAATCAAAATATTTTTTATCTCTCGCCATTGACAAATAAGGTCCCATGGTATAAGGTCCCATGGTGGTCGACCGGAAAGGGAGGGACTTAGGCTCTCTATTGCATTTTTATACACCACCATTTAAAACTTTGGGTAGGTATTAGCTATTTTGTTTTAGAAAAAAAAAACATGCTCACCAAGGGTGCAAATATTTAATCAAAAATACAGTAAAAAGAGGAATATTGTGAAATGTTCTATTTTGTGATAGCAAAGATGAATGCATTTTCAGCATAATTAGAATCATTCTAATAATTCAATCATAATAATAATTCTTTAAAGAACAGCATTTATGAAAGTCCTTACTGTCACTTTTGATTAAATTAATGCATTCTTGCTGAATAATATGAATTTCTTCGCGGAAAAACAACAACTTTTGAATAGTAGTGTATCATTATAAATACACACTTGCTCTCTTAACAGCAAGAAAAAAAAACAGACACAAATAATGTGCAACATGCTGTTATTATAATTTAAAAAGCCGTTCACATTGTACAATAATCTTATTTACAGCTTGGGGATTGTTGCAGTATTCTTGCTTTGCTGGCTGCTCACTTGCAGTTTATATATTAGCTGCACAGCATCCATTACCATGTGCCATCACAAACAGAAGTGAAACTTCGATTAACTGTGCAAGCAAAACTTGTGAGCTCACCTTACTGGGAATTTAAGCTGGTTGTACACCTCAGACACTAGAAGATTATGGCTGAGAGTTTTCCTCATCTTCATGATTCGAACAATGGCAGCATCGATTTGGTACTGACGGTCCTGGAACACTCTCTCTGTAGTGCTGGCTTGCTCCTCCCACCTATGAGGTACAGCAAACAAGAATGAGACCAAGCACCCAATACCTTTCACACAACAGCAATCAAATGACAGGTGTGCCGGACAGTACCGTTTCTTTCATCTGGATCTGGTTGATTTTAATTCTGAAGAGTTTGTGTTTGAAATCATCATTACATGAGAACTTGTCTCCATCCTCCACGTCTTTACTCTTTGGGATTTTGGTGAGGACACGTGCCTTCCCACAGGCCAGTGACTGCAGGGTCCGCCTAAGCTCACCGTCCTCTGCAAATATGAGTGTATTTATTTATCTGAGGTTCTTTAGTCAAATTTGTTAAACACTTTACAAGTTTGTAAAAGGCAATGGGCTTAAACTATGAACACAAAGATTAACATTAAATGGAATGGTGTCTTTTAACAACAAGAAGACAAATTTTACAAGACAAAACTTGCTTGTCACAATTATCCATACCAATGCCTGTAGCCAGTTTAATGTCCTCCAGAGAGAACTCCTCCCCTTCATTAAACATAAGCAAAACTAGTGTCTGAAACAGAGACACCTGCAGCTCTTTTTTGCCCTGTGAAAAACAAGAAAAATGTTCTCATGTAGCCAGTCATGTTTCTGAGAAGTCTTTTGAAAAAGTCATTTTAATTAGTTAAATTTGTTTTATATATATTAGGGCTGTCAAATGATGAATCATAATTAATCACATCCAAAATAAAAGTTTGTTTACATGATATATATGGGTGCACTGTAAATAATTACTTATATATATATATATATATATATATATATACACACACACATACACACACACACACATTCTAGTATATATTTAGAAATATTTCGATGTATATACTGTATATAAATGTATATATAAATAAATATTTTATATATAAATAATAATTTTCTCTTAAATATACATGCATGTGTGTATTTATATACATACAAAATAATTATACACAGTGCACCCACATATATCATGTAAAAAAAACTTTTATTTTGGATGTGATTAATCGTTAAGTAATCATTTGACAACCCATATATATATATATATATATATATATATATATATATATATGGAGTTCAGATGCTAAAGCCTCTAAATGCCATTTGAAATTTTCTTCTAAAATGATCATTTTTATCAAGTTTGTATATTTAAGTTCAGTAATTTCACTTAAATGAAAATTAATAGGTAATCTTCATCGCCATTTAAGTGAAATTACTGAACTTAAATATACAAGCTTGATAAAAATGATCATTTTAGAAGAAAATTTCAAATGGCATTTAGAGGCTTTTGCATCTGAACTTTTCATATATATATATATATATATATATATATATAGCCTACTATTCATGCCCAGTTGCTATTTTCAAAATAAAAGTGTGCATTACCTCTTTGAATTCTGCCTTTAAAACACAATGTCCTAACGTCGACTGCCATTGTAGTTCCGTCCACTGTGTTTGCCAAGGTAAAACGTTTTGAAAATCTCCTGTAATTTTACCATCTGAAGAGTAAAGGGTGTAAAAAAAAAAAAAAATATATATATATATATATATATATATATATATATATATATATATATATATAATTTATTATGTAATTGACTCAGGTTAATTATTATTATTGTGTTTAAGTAACAAAGAAAATCTGATCCAAGAGTCTATTTCTCAACATTCAACAGAACAGACCTCTGGAGGCAGATGCACTTCCATGGGGACATATGTTGGCCAATAACCCATGGTGAGGATGTTAACCGTCAACTCGATGTTCCAGGAATATTTTGGCATTGCATGTGCTGAGGTGCAGATTCAGAAAGAGAGATTTAAAAGATGGAACTAGACAAAAAAGAAAACAAGAAATAAAAGAAAATAAAAAAAGATATCATTACTTGTTTGAACTGCACCATAATATCTTTTGACAGCTCCATGTCCTTGAACATTCCTTTCCAGTTTACTAGTAAATGCAGCTCCACATTCTACAACAAAAAAATCAGTTTGTTGAAACATCTATGACATAATGGTATGGTTTAAGAATCAAACATGAAAGGAGAAATGTAATTTACCATGCTTCAGTTTTGACAGCATTGACTTCTCTGCATCTACAGAGGCACTCTTCCCACCAGTAACCTCTTCGCTAAGTCTTTCTTGTAGAAGGCCTCAAAAACATCTTTCCCTCAAGAGAGAGAAATTAGAAAGTATGAAGCTTAGACAGTAAATAATTGAAAACTCTCTAGGCCTTTGGAATAGAGCAGTAAGTTTAAATGCATTACCGTAAATGAACCTGAATATGATCATTATCTTGTCCAACATTTCTCGAGTTCCTCATCAGTCGCTTCTTTGTTCCCAGCACGGAGCTTTTGAATCCACATATTTTGCTACAAAACAAAGTCATTAATGAATAACAACATGAATAATAACATTTAATGAATAACAACACAAGACACAAGTCATTTATTATGTTGGAAAAAAGCCACAGTGGCTTCTCTAATTGCAGCAACTTCCATTTTGAATTACTGATATTTTGCACCAATATCCCAGGCAGTGACAATTGTTCTCTTGAAGACATGGGATGGAAATGCTGCTTTATTTGTAAATATTCAATGTGAATCAAATTTTGCTCAAGTTACATTCTCAACTTTTGAATGGAAACTAATGATTGGTGGGAAAACAGCATTTGTGCACTGACCTATGAGCTCTGCAGGTTTGTTCGGCCGTTTGTTGATAAAGGTCTCGAAGGCTTCCTTCATGCCATTTACAAACTTCTTCGTTCTTCATGAAACAAACATCTATGATGTGATCGACTTTATCCTTGAAATCCAAAAGCTCCTGAACCATCGTCTTATCTTTCTCTGGGTTGATTACGATTGTGCTACCAAAAACCTGAGATATAAAAAACAAGACTTCTGAACCTGAATGTTCAAAAAATATACAGATGTGCTACTTATATCATGATTTTGTTAGTCATCACAATGTATCCCTTGCACACCTTTATGTACTCAACCCAATGTTGCAGCAGAACCTGGACGCCTCCTCTCAGCACGACTGAAGAGCTGATACAGCAGAGACAGATCCTGAATGACGGTTCTCATCCAGCAGGTTGTTCAAGCCTAGATTTTGCCAAGAAAACAATCACATATGTAAATCGCTTTTAATTCTGAGGAATGGTTAACCATTTAAACAAGAAATACAACGTCATTCATTTTCATTCGATGAGGGTGATACCTTTCTGAAGTATTGCAGTGAGGTGTTCTCCAAGCAGTTGCTTTTCAACTGTGGCAATGAGGGGTTTTCTACAAATGAAGATAATAAACATTGACATCTAATTTTCCCAATTTAAGGACTCTCATTAGTCATATTCTCTGCATACTTACTGTGTGCTCTGGTCCAAGTATGTAATTACTCTGTCTGCCTCCTCTTCCAGACGCTTGTTGACATGATGGAGATACTCTGGCACCTGAAAAACAATATTGGGGGATTAGGGGATAAATCTAATTATACGTGTAGTTCACAAAAAAAAATGTTTATCTATTTGGTGAAACTTTTGGAACTTAACAGCCTGTGGTCACAAAGAACTGTGCCTGTTTGAAAAAGTTTTTTTTAATTTCTGTTTGTGTTCCACACTACACAGAAAAACATAACAGCATATCCAAGTAGGGGTGTAAATGATTTTTTTAACTATTTCCAAGGGGCGAGTAAATTCTACTTAATGAGACATGCCATAAAATAACTTCTCACAGAATCGTGATAAAAAATAAAATAAAAATCAACACTATGAAGTGAAACTCACCTCTCTTTCCTGCATGAGCCTCTGGCCCTCTGCAGCATACAATGGATTCGTCTCCTCCAGAAAGCGTTGCTCAAACGAATCCTGATAAATCTGTCATAAAAGGAGCAAAGGTGTGATTACAACAATAATAACAGGTTTGGCCACACAATAAGGGCTGAATGATATCAGGGATCAAGACAAACTCTCACAAGACTTGCAATTGTTTTGTTTTACTTACAGAAAACCTAAATAACCCTTACCTGAAATATTAAAGAAAACTGAATTTTTAAAGTAAATTAGTATAATAAATAACTTTCATTAATTATTTAAAAAATACTACATTTAAAATATGAGTTAAAGTGAGTCAGAGTGTGACAATGTTGATTAATATCGAAATTATGTTTGACTAAGAAAATAAGTTGATTTGAAAAGTTAACTTAACTAGTTTAAGGTTTAAAAGTAGAAATGTGAATTTTGAACACTTACATTAATATGTCCCTAAAAAATGTTTTATTAATATCCATAATTATTTATAATGTTTTGCATCATATACTTATGTTAAGTAAATGATTTGTTAAAAAATGTGAAAACAGGGAAAAGTTAACATTTAATATAGATCTAAACATTTCATATGTCTAGCAAATATTAAAAAATACATTGCCAAACTAATCAGACTGTACAAAATACTTTTGTTATTCTTGCCTGTCAAGTGAGAGTTTATTAGGTTTACTGACTTTATATGGTTATGAAATTGAGCAGACAATAAGAAATACAAGTAAACTACAAGAATCAAGTTTTTTGCACTTAAATGATTATTTTCCAAATCATGCCATAAAAGCATCATAAACCCGGAAACATCAATTCAAGCACAAATAAGAAAGCAGGTGACCTAACCTGCAGATCTGAGAGCATGCTCAGAAGACTCCTCAGGAGACTGCGATCTACGGCCTCTCCACTCCGCTCTCTCTCAATAAGAAGCAAAATCCCATCGATTGTCTTACTTTGCACCTTCAGGTCGCTGATGATATAGAAACGAAACAATTCCAAGCCCATGTCCCTGAAGACAAAACACAAGGGTATCTTTAATCACCAGAGGAACGAGCAGCAAAGCAATGGTAGTAAATAAAGACAGCAAGGGTGACAGTGCCGGCGTTACAAATTCAATATCTTAAATTCAATGGACACTTACCAGATTGATGGCAGCATTGAATTTTGTAAAACATATGTGCGATCCAAAAACAAAAATATACTCCTAATCATGATCTACAAGAAAAGACAAACAATGTTTTGCATAAAAAGCATTTTAACAGGTTAATGACTATACATAGAAGCATTGAATACAAACAACAACTTTCAACTTATTAAAAATAAATGTAGAGGAATTGTCAAGAGTGGACTACTTTACTAACCATTTGTCTGCAATGATCTTGCCAGCATTTGTCTATTTTCTTGAGGAACAGAACACTGTCTCAGGCATCCGTAGGAAAAGGTTAAGTTAAATGGCAACAATTATGATTAGCAGTCTACATCCAGAGAGTCCTTATTTACCAGTGAATTAACTTATAATTTTCTGAAAATGTTTCCACATATTTTTAGTTCATTTGCACCATATGCCATTGATTTTATTTTTTGGCAAAAGTGTTGATGGCGTTCAAATCAAACTTTCTGCTATTCTTTATGATTATAAACAACTTTAAAAAAAAAAAGTCTAATGAAACCAAAAAGCATTGTGTTATTCACACTGTCATTTTAAATTCTAATATTATTTCACAAAATTGCTGTTTTTATTGTATTTTTGATCAAATAAACGGAATATAGAGACATTGAGTGACAAAAAAAAAAAAAATTTTAAAAAATCTTACCGACCCCAAACATTAGAAGGCCAATGTATAATATGTTTCTAATAAACACATACATTTTTTTGTTGGGGCCATTATTATGGTACATGGTGTAGAAAGGATAAGTAAAAAAGCCTTTTAACCTGCAGAAAAATAATCTTCATGTTGAGCCTTGGTTCATGCTCTTTACTTTCACTCTCTCAACCTCAACATACAGCAAGAAACTGTATATAAATGTGTAGCAGGGAAAAGGATATTCTCTGAACTGGTCAATCTGTGCCTTAATATGGTCTTCACAGACCACTCTGAGCTGTTTATAGAGCTTGGCTGATATCTTATGGGAGCACAGGTTTTCAACAGCCTGGAAAGACAAGTCAAAATAAACAACATTAGATTTATATATAATATTACTAAAAGTCCAAACAAATACATACATAAAACACACAGCATACCTGATAGAGCTCCTCAAGATTATACTTAATTGACGTGCTGTTCTGTATGGCCTCTACTGCCTCCTTCAGTTTCTGCCAGGTCTCATTTGTGTAATTCTCTGGTAATTTTGGCTTTTCTGATAAAGTATAACAAAATAAAAAAAAGTGTACTGTTAGCTTGCATAAGAAACCAAATCTGGTTGCGTTTTCAATTCTGTGCAGGTTTTGATTTGGTTTACACAATGGCTTAAACAATTTTGGTGTAGATCATTTAAAAAAAAAAGTCTAATGAAACCAAAAAGCATTGTGTTATTTACAATGTCATTTTAAATTCTAATAATATTTCACAAAATTGCTGCTTTTATTGTATTTTTGATCAAATAAACAGAATATAGAGACATTGAGTGAAAAAAAAATTAAATAAATAAATAAATCTTACCGACCCCAAACATTAGAAGGCCAATGTATAATATGTTTCTAATAAACACATAATTTTTTTTGTTGGGGCCATTATTATGTTACATGGTGTAGAAAGGATAAGTAAAAAAAAAGAATCTAAACTTATAACCTGCAGAAAAATAATCTTCATGTTGAGCCTTGGTTCATGCTCTTTACTTTCACTCTCTCAACCTCAACATACAGCAAGAAACTGTATATAAATGTGTAGCAGGGTGTTTATACACCTCCATAAACAAATGCAAATTACAAAGGAACAAATTATATTTAAGAGCGTATAGATACAAATCTAGACTTATGCATGACAGCAGCACTTCCTTGCATAAGATAAGTTGTTTACCTCTGTATTAGTACATGTCTGACACAATTGTTTGCTTTAAATTATTAGTTTAAAACTTATGGCCACTGAGACTAAATGTAAAGATGCCAAATAAGACGTATAATGTTGATATATATGAAAAATGAACATTACATGTGGAAAGGATGTTTACAAACAGATGCACGTGAAAAACGTGTTTCAAGCAGTCAGATTTTGATAAACGTCTGTATAAAAAAATGTGTGTTATTGAAGTTGTTTACAAGTGCATTAGGTCGAGGCTGTACTGGGCATCATTTCTGGACATCACATGTGCGTTTTGGTCGAACCTCGTCAAGTTGAGAAACTAAAACAAACACAGCCTGTTTACAAAGAAGACAACACGGGGACCAATATTTTGCACCTACCTTTAAAGTTCTTGATAACAAGTTTCTTCGCAGCACCGGGTTTACTGTTGGAGAAGGTGGCGGAGCCCGCAGACTTGGTCAGTCCGTTCGCATGATGCCCAACACCTCCAGCCAGGAACACATTTCTCGCCTTTGAACACGATTCGGCAGGGTTACACGACTCCTCGGCCATTTTCACATCCAGCCCGATCAAATCCAGCGGGTCCTCGAACCTCAACTTCTTCTGGATGTGCTGCTGCAGCTGCTGTGAACTGGAGGAGCAGGACGTTGTCGATGAGGAATTACAAATGGCTTTAGGAGACGAAGATATCGAATCAATATCTTCCTTTTCTGAACTGTTAATTTTCCTCTTCTTAGAAGACGTTAAGCTACTGTCGTTGTGGACATCAGAAGCTATCGGTTTGGGCTCTTGGGCTGGCGGTGGGGGATTAGGGGAAGGTAAACCTGTTGGAAACATGAAAAAGAAATACTAAATCAAATCGCTAATCTACTAACTTAATGCTACGATCCCGGGTTTGGACGCTTTATATTCCTCGGTCTTGGTCGGGGGAGTGCAACCTGGCGGCTCCGTGTGTGATTCAGAGAAAAAAAGAGAATAAAATGAGAAGTGCAGCCCCACTTGGACCCTTCTCTGCTCTTGTTATTGCCAACAGAGGAAAGATGGTTGAATACTGCTTCCTCTCGCTCGAGCACACACTCCGGCGCCGTGCACAAAGTCCGTTGGATTACAAACTGCTTTTCTTCGAGGGCTGTTGGCGTTAAAGCATTCTGCTGAACGCAGTGTTTCTGCTCGGGAAATAGGCTGATGTTTTAGGTTTGAGGACAAGTCTGCGGGGAAATAGTAACTTTTCAAAGAGGCGACGCTGACCCGCCGGAAGTACTTTCGCCCGTTGCTGTGCGCGCAGCTGCTGTTGAGGCCATGCGCGCGGCCTGACGTTTCCGATCTTCCAGGAAGGGGGCGCCAATACATAATGCTGTCCAGTCACAAAACTCTCAAAAACACCTGTAAAAATAGCCCTATTTTTTATTTATTGAAATATCAAGATTTACAAACAAACATGGCTGCAAAACTTCATTTTCTTATATAGGATACAAAGAAAATATAGCCAGAGGGAGCAGCTCTTAATACAGCAAGAAAATAAATGTAGTCTAAGTACAAAAATAAGGATAGGCCTATTTGTAAGGAAAATGAACAAAAATTGCCTTATTTCACTCAAGACTGCCTAAATTACAATAATGTATGTGAATTATATACGTCAAGCTAAAATTTAAATATCTTGTTTTTTTGTGACCAACTATAGTGAAAATTTATTTTTACTGACCATTTTAAGGATATTGTTCAGAAATATCAGGTCAGGGCAGGATGTCAAATATGTATAAGTAATATCATACAATTGATTAATTAAAATGTGTATGTAAACTAGAAAATGTCCTTGATTTTTTTCACGTTGAGATTTTAAAAATGTTTTAATTTTGGCTCATGCGGTTTCACAAAAATGTACCTTGCTCCGTTCGAGACCAGCTTTGATGCGCAACGTGGGTCTAAATCCCAGTAGCAGTTTTAACATTAAGTGACATGGGCATCTGACGCGCAGATGCCAATGGCACATGTCACTATGCGTATTGGCACATCCGGTCTCCGTGCAGATGTCAATAGCACATGTCACTATGCGTATTGGCACATCTGGTCTTCATTGGCATGTGCCAGTGGATAGTGACATGTGTCACTGACATTATTGGCATGTGCCAGTGGATAGTGACATGCAGGGCCTGAAATTAACACCCGACCACCTGCCAAATGCGGGTGAATTTTTCTATTGGCAAAAAAAAATTACTGCCACATTGGCAGGTAGCCGAATGAGAGTTGAGTGATTCATTAGGATTTTTACATTTCAACGAAGTTCGCAATTGCATTAGACTTTAACTAAAATGTGGCGGCACATTACTGGGGTAAAGAGCACTTAAATGTGTATTCTTACAAGTTAAAGAACAATACTGTGAAATTCCCATTTTTTGTTTTGTTTGTTTTTTCACCTTTATGAGGCAAAAAAAAAAATGGCTGGTAAAAAGTCTCTGTGGCAGGTGAATTATTAAATCTACCTGCCACAGTGGCCAATCACCGAAAAAGTTAACTTCAGGCCCTGGTGACATGTGTCACTGACATTATTGGCATGTGCCAGTGGATAGTGACATGTGTCACTGACATTATTGGCATGTGCCAGTGGATAGTGACATGTGTCACTGACATTATTGGCATGTGCCAGTGGATAGTGACATGTGTCAATGACATTATTGGCATGTGCCAGTGGATAGTGACATGTGTCAATGACATTATTGGCATGTGCCAGTGGATAGTGACGTGTCACTGACATTATTGGCATGTGCCAGTGGATAGTGACATGTGTCACTGACATTATTGGCATGTGCCAGTGGATAGTGACGTGTCACTGACATTATTGGCATGTGCCAGTGGTAGTGATGTGTCACTGACATTATTGGCATGTGCCAGTGGATATAGTGACATGTGTCACTGACATTATGGGCATGTGCCAGTGGATAGTGACATGACACAGACACACGACATACTGACACTGTCACGGAACTGGTTGCCGTCTTGTGACAGTAGGCTAGTGATTGACAAATGAGCTGAGCAGCTATACTGACGTAATTGTGAAACAAACGCCTATATAAATTGCCTATTTTAGTGATGTTTTTTTAAACAAATTAAACGTTTTAAAGTACTTTTTTCTCAAACATGACAGTTTGTGACACATCAGTAGCCTGAGTGGCATAGCCTATAAGCCACTGAATGTTAAAAAAATGTAATGCCAATGTTGTTGATCACGCAAACTGCCCATATAGGAAACACAACGAATAAATCAGAAGTTACTACGAATAGCAATATTATGAATACCGCATGAACAGTTGCATCCGTTAGGCTACTTAACTGTAACCAGGGGCGTTTCTAGGTTTTAAAAACATCAGGGGCTGAACCCGAAACATCAGGGGCTGGTGTGGGTAATAAGATAACATGATTCGATACAGAGAATAATGTATATTGCAGGCCTATGCAGGGGCAGACTGGTTAAGTAAAAACATCCCTGGCACTATAACCACACCAGCCCACATTACCACACAGTCACACACATGCAAAGGTAAAGTTAGTCAGGGGGTTCAGGGGCATCCCCCGAGAAAATTAGGATTTCTCAGACCTACATTTGTGCATTTTAAGGTGTTTGAAGGTCATAAAAATGGTATAACGACAGCTTTAAAAGCATGTCAGTGGACAGTAGCATAAAATATTACAGATTCTTAAATATGAGAATAAGGATTTTGAAATGAATGATCCACGCTTGGATGCAAATGCAGAATATTTCTGCTTATTGTTGACAATACACAATCACATATTCCAAATAGGAATGGCCTTAATGAGAAATCTTTCAAAGATTATTTTACATGGATGTTAGGCTATTTCAATCAAACATCAGTGCAGTCTGTTTGTGTCCAGAGGAAAAGGAGCAATACAGTATTAACATTAAAGATTGGTTTCAGCAACTAGTTTCTTTCTAAGGTTAGCTAATCAATATTTTTGGCACTAATCTTTTAAGTTAAAGTTCAATTGTGCACTCACAAAGACAGTCACTGTGATACAAACGGTGAAAAGTGATACAAACGGTGAAAAGGCTGATAATGGTGAAATATTCAAAGACATTCGAGGACCATACAAATATATATATATATATATATATATATATATATATATATATATATATATATATATATATATATATATATATACACATGTTCTAAATATATATTTATACTTATCAAGTGAGCTTATAGTTTATGTAATTAGTAAATGACATCTGTGTTAAATAGGAATATATTGGAATAATGTTAATAGGCGTAAAGTGGATTTTATGGGCTACATAAGAAAACTAGACAGTGTTTAAGTCTACTTAGGAAGTTAAGAAATTTTGATATTGAAAGGAGGATCTTAACCATTGTTTATAGATCAATGATTGAAAGTGTTTTAACTTATAATATTGTTTCATGGTATTACAGTGAAAAAGAAGAATAAACTAACATGAGTAATCAATGAAGCAAATAAGATCATCGGCCAAAAACTGAGCACAATTCAAGAGCTATTCAAAACTTTTTTGGAGAAAAGGGCATTATCAATATATTCAGACCAGACTCATCCCCTCCATTCCTGCTTTGAGATCCTTCCTTCGGGGCGCAGGCTACGTATATACCGCCAAGAGGAATATTTAAAAGAGATCATTTGTTCCATTGGCGGTGACTGTTTTAACCCTTCAGAGTCTTGGGGTATTTTGGCCCCTTTTGAGTACTTTTTATTTTTTTTTAATTTTGCAACATAAACAAATGTTTACCATACCAATTTGACAATTAGTTTATCACTTTGATGTACTGTATCAACATACTGGACCCAAATTCACACAAAAAAAACACAAAATCCGAATAGAAATATTATAGCTTTTCTTCTACAAAAAACACAAACATGCTCAATGAAGCATTTTAAAAGGTTTAAAATGGAAACACAAGTTGTAAATGTCAAAATATACCAGTAAAATTCAGATATAATCAAGCTATATACAAAAAAAAATATGATTTACAAAAAAGTGAGTGTAGCCATAGGCTTTTTTTCTCATTTTAGCTTTGCCACTTTTTAAAAGAAATTGTGCACACAAATATACAGAGAGCTATATTTAAGGCCTTGCATTCCCAGAGTATGAGGGTTCCCAAATAGTGCAAATACAACATAAAAAAAGGTAAAATTGAGATAAAATGAAACTATATACAGCAAAAAGCAGGTGTGGCAATAGGCGTTTTTTATTTTCTTTTTTGCTTAGAAACTACAAAACACTGCATGTACAATTACACAGCTAGATTAGCCTACATTACAGGGCTTTCATTCCTTGAATAAGAGGGGTTCCTCAAAAGTGCAAATATACCACACAAAGGTAAAATGAACACAAAATCAAACCATACATTCAACTATTTACAACAAATGTCAGGTGTGTTTATTTGTTGTTGGTTTTTTTTTATCTGTGCCACTCCTCAAAACAGTTTATCTAATCTATTCCTAAACTACCTAAACTACTCCTAAACTATCTACACTACTCCTAAAGTACCTAAACTACTCCTAAACTATCTAAACCACTCCTAAACTACTTTGAAAATCTACTCAAACTAGCAATAATTTCTCTATTATAACGTATGTCTCTCTTTGTCCAAATCTCTTGCCTTTCACTTTCGCGTCTTTTCCTCAGTTGGCTCCTCCTTCATTCCGTAAAATGTGCATCCTGAAGAGATTTGAAGAGCATCACACATTTTCTCCGTTTTGTTTTATGACAAAAACCGACAAAGTTATTAGAATAAATGCAACGTCTGTCATATCCCACCTTGCGTTCTTTTACGAACGCGTCAATATACGCGTACATTTTTTATATAAAGTATAAATGATCATATCTCCGTTTTTACTTGGTCGATCAACACAAAACAAAAAGTAAAATAGAATTTCATGTCAGCACTTTCGACAGAAGGGGACGGCAGCGCTCAACGTGACTTTGTTTTTATGCTTCGACGTCTTAAACTGGACAAGTTATTTGATCACGCCGGCGTGATTGGAGACCCTGAAGGGTTAAACTCAATTCTCAATTGAGGTGATTTTTAGGTGTGCGAATTTGCCCATACTGTATTAATTTAAGTTATGTATGTGTCATGATTCTGCCTGTCCTACTCTTGAGGCAGGATCATGACAGATCCTTGTTTTGTGTGCAGGCACATGGCCTTGTGTTTGGGGTGGGCTGTGTGTGTTTGCAGTGTCTCGTTCTCTGGCCCCACCCCCTTGTTACCCTCGTTTTGTCATCATTGCTTCATCTATGTCACCTGCTGTCAATGTCTGTTTCTTTCTATTTGATCCCCTTGTGTTTGCTGTCCTGTAACACGTGCCATGTCTATACCTTGTCTTAACGAAGTTGTGATCTTGTAAAATCCTGTCCCTGTATAGTGTAATGTCAGAGTGTTATTATAAGTCTTTATTTTCCCTACCATGGTACACTGCAGTGTTGTTTGCCCCTTCGTGGGTTTTGTTTTCTGTCATCAATACACGTTGTGTGTTTGCACACAGTCTGCAATTGGGTTTGTGCTATCCACATAATGTATTCATTATTTATTTCGTATGTGTTTTTTCTTATGTGGTTTGTGGTTGTTGTGCCAGTGTCATATGAATTTCTGTCCAGTACATCTGAACAGAAGTTAATCAAATCAAATTCGTATTCATGTTATTATATGCCTAGATGTCAGTCGGAGATGACGGACTTGATTTTTGGTAATTAATGAACGTGCAACGCGCATCCCATTTATGACAGATTGGAATTAATTACACACACACACACATTACACTATGACATCTGACGTTTACCATGTATTTGTGAATCAGCCAGGAGAAGAGTTTTCGGGAAGGTCTCTTTACGCGCAAATCACTCTCATATTTACTCGTACCTTACGAATGTTTCATGAATGAGACTCACTGTGAGGAACTGCAGGCCAACGGTGACGTCACGCGCATACCCATTAATTTCTGAACATTAAATCTCAGAATTTATTCATCCTTTTCTCATGGTTTCTCAAAATTCATACAAGTATAGAGTAGAAAATCAATAATTCTAATCATTTGCTCATTGCAACGCAGTGTGACAACATGCCCCGCCTGCACAACTTTAAAAGTTCTCTTAAATATTGGATTTAAACCCGGTCTGTCTTCTGCCGTCACACCAGCATTCAAGAACTGTCTCAACTGTTAATTAACAGATATAATATAAAATAATATCAGACTTGTTTAAAATTAACACAAGAAACTTACTTTTGCTATGCTAAATAAATGTTAAGTAATATCTTCAGTGTTGATATGGCAACTAGAAAATTCGCCCGCTAACCTCCATAATGTGTCGTGTTTCAAATCAATGACAGCTGGAACTCCTGATCAAATGATAATATTAATTATTGCCAAGTGGTGGTTAATTAATTGAATTAACGAGATGAACGCGTTCCTGATATATTAAGCCCCTTTCACACCGCAAGTCTTAATGCTCAATTCTGATTTTTTGCTCAGATCCGATTTTTGAGTTTTGGCTGTTCACATCACCTTTTAAAATGTGGCCTATATCTGATTCCAATGTGAACTGTTTGCATGTTTCAAACTAACCCGCATGCGCAAAAGAACAACAATGACATCATATGCAGCACGCTGTTGCACTAATGTTCGTGTGGTTATGGAGGAAGTAAGCATTTACGCTTTTATTTCTAATGCTGCGTCCCAATTCGCATACTATCCGTTCTAAATAGTATTCAAAAAATAGAATTAGTGCGTCCCAAACCGTAGTATGTTGAAATGAGTGTTTCAAAGATACCCGGATGGTCTACTGTTTCCGGTCAGAATCCGAAGTGATGCACACTCTAACGGCTGATATTGCCCACAAACCATTGCGCGGTGGACGAGGATTCGGTTAGAACTACAAATACGAGTAAAAAGTGTTAAAAAAAACACTACAGACACGGAGGGCGCGCGAGTCCCGCGGCTGTGTAGAGAGGTTTAGATAAAGAGCTTTGCCTTTGAGTGATTATCAGTATTTACTTAATTTATTATGTTTTGTGTTATGTTGTCCACATATTGCATATGCAGCAGCATTGTGAACTTTTGTAAAGACACGTTTAGCCATTACTGTTTTAATGCATCATAAATTAAAATTGCAAACATGAGGAGAGTCTCTGCATGAAAGACCCACGACTGGCAGATGAACGTGCTCTGAAACGGTAGGAAATCAAATTAGATAGAATGGAGGATTTTAACTGTGACGATATGATTTTGACAGAGCAGTTTATGGTGACAGGATGCACGCAGCACGCGACAGAGCTGTCCGTTAAAGATGACGTGATATATCACTATATAGTATGTCCCAAAGCTTGCCTACTCTTTTTGCTGCACACTCAAAAGTTTATACTTTTTCTTCACAAAAAGAGTACATACTTTTAGGGCATAGTATAAGTAGCCGAATTGGGACGCAGCATAAATGTCTGTGTAATGGAAGCTGTAAAATTAATGAGCAGGTGATGATGAGGAGAAGAATGAAGAGAAAGAAAGCGATATTAGCTATATTTTAATTAGCCCATATATTAATTAGGTCTAACACCTCACTCTTCCTTCAATGACTCACTCCATCACTGTTCTCCATGTCTCCATGTATTCAAGTTTTTAATGTTACTGTCTGTGTCTGTTGTGTCTAGTGCTTACTTGCCAGCGCATAATTGTGTTAAATGTTGATGTAGATCAGAATCGCATTAAATCCGCTTTGGTTGTTCACACTGTGGACACATTGAAAAAAATGAATGATTCAAATGAATGATTGTCCTGTTTTTTTTTTTTTTTTTCACAGGTTATTCATGGTGAATTTTCCTGTGGTGATTGAGTCTGGATCTGACTCCAAATTATGCATAACTCTTCTGAAACCCCAAGAGATTGGTTGGGATTTTCCTTCTGCTTTTGTTTCCAGGTCTGTCATTAGATGGGTGTGGTTCTTTTTGTCTTGGTTTCTTGTATGTTAACTGAAGTTCTCTACAGGCTCCGCGGGTAGAAGGAGATTTGGTGCAGGAGCTGAAGGATGAAGTTCAAGGGAAGGTCTCGGTCACGGTCACCTAGGTCTTTGTGTCTCACTGCCTCATCGCTTCTCTGGCTACGTGGTGTGCTCCACCTCCATCACCTCCGGTAATCCCCTTGGTAGTGTTGGGACTCTTCACTCCATGACTACTCCATTCTGCGACGCCGCCGTGGGATGCAGTCCTGACTGTGGGCTGGGTCTCCGTCTGCCCTTCCCTGCTCAAGGCCAACCCCACTGGCTGTCACCACCATCTGCACCAACCTTTTGCATGGTTCATGGTTGCAGTTTCAATGTCCCTAACTAGTCTAAGGGACGTGGAAACTGCAAGCTGTTGGATAAAATGTAGTCTTTTGTTGTAATTGTCTATACTAACTTTTGTTACTGAATGTGATCTTTTAATGTGACGGGCGGAAGTAAGTCTCCGTCCGGGCCGTCCGTCCAAGCTGCTCCGTCCGTCCCAGCCGTCGCGTCCCATCCTGTCCGTCCCATCCGTCCCAGCCGTTCCGTCCGTCCCGAGCAGTCCGTCCGTTCCCAGCCGTCCGTCCGAGCCAGTCCGCTCCGAGCACAGTCCGTGCCGTCCGAGACAGTCAGTGTCCATTCCGAGGCAGTTCGTCGCGTCCGTCAGCAGTCCCGTCCGTCCGTCCAGCACAGCTCCGTCCGCAGTTCCGTCCCGAACAGTCCGTGCCGCCTGCCCGTCCAGAGCGAGTCCGTTCCGCCTGCCGTCCGAGCAGTCCGTCCGTCCGCGTCCAGCACTGCCGAGCAGTCACGTCCGTCCCACGAGCAAGTCCGTCCGTCCAGTTCCAAGCAGTCCGTTCCGTCCGTCCCAAGCAGTCCGTCCGTCCTGAGCAGCATTCCGTCCGTCCGAGCAGTCACGTCCAGTCCATTCCGAGCGAGTCCGTCCAGCAGTCCCGTCCAACAAGTCCGTCGCGTCCATCCGTCCGAGCCAGTCCGTTCCGCCCGTCCGAGCAGTCCGCCCGTCCGAGCAGTGCGTCCGTGCGTCCAGAGCCACTCCGTCCGTCGCGTCCGAGCAGTGCCGTCCCGTCCGAGCAGTCCGTCCGCCCGTCCGAGCAGCCAGTCCGCCCGTCCAAGCAAGTCCGTCCGTCCAGCAGCCCGCCCGCTCCAGCGTTCCCCCGTCCGAGCAGTCCGTCCGTCCCAGAGCTCGCCGAGCAGTCAGTCCCGCCCGTCCGAGCAGTCCGCCCGTCCGAGCAGTCGGTCCGTCCGTCCCGTCCGATCAGAGTCGCAGTCACGTGCACATCCGCCAGCAGTGCAGTCCCGTCCGAGCAGTCAGTAGCCGTCCGAGCAGTCAGTCAGCTCCGTCTGTCCGAGCAGTGAGTCCTTCCGTCGGAGCAGTCAGTCAGTCCTTTCCCGTCCGAGCAGTCAGTCCTTCCGTCCAGAGCAGTCAGTCCGTCCGAGCAGTGCCGTCCGGTCCGAGCAGTCCGTCCGTCCGCAGTCCCGTCCGTCCCAGCAGTCAGTCAGTCCGTCCGTCCGTCAGAGCAGTCAGTCAGTCCGTCCGAAGCAGTTGGGTCAGTCCGTCCGTCCGAGCAGTCAGGTCCATCCGGCCGCCCGCAGCTGGAGGAAAGGTTGGTGGGAAAGGTGGTGGTGACAGCCAGGGGGGTTGGCCTTGAGCGGGAAAAGCCGACGGAGACCCAGCCCACAGTCAGGACTGCATCCCACGGCGGCAGCGCAGAATGGAGTAGCCATGGAGTGAAGAGTCCCAACACTACCAAGGGGGTTACCGGATGTGATGGAGGTGGAGCACACCACGTAGCCAGAGAAGCGATGAGGCAGTGAGACACAAAGACCTAGGCGACCGCGACTAGGCCGCGGCGTCGCAGAATGGAGTAGCCATGGAGTGAAGAGTCCCAACACTAGTCTCCCAAGTTTTTGAGGTGAAAATACGGTAAGTTGTTGTGTAAGGGCAGTTCAATGACAGATCTGAGGCCTAATCTAAAGCGCTTTGTTTCTGGTTTAGTTTTGCCCATGTTTGACGTGACCGTAAACGCACTGCAGACCTACAGCGTTGCAGTTATGGGACTGAAAGTTGAGTCTTGTGCCAAGTGAGTGATGCTTTATTTTCTTGTCTTGTGGTTGGTCAGTTATTTATCTTGTTATAATGTTTCCCAGATATACATATGGCCAACCTGTACCTGGTCAAGCCTTAGTGGAAGTGTGCCGTGATCCATTTCCATACAGTCTGCTTCATAATTTGACCAGACAGTGCCTGACTCAAACCGCAAAGGTGTGTGACTCCTGCCTTACTGCTGAGGGTTTTCCTTTTGCCTGTGCTTGACTTAATTGTGTCTTTGTTCTCCTACCAGATGAATGCCACGGGCTGTGCCTCTCTTACTGTTGATGCGTCAGTGTTTTTCAACACCAAATTTGAAGACCAAATGCAAGACACATTTCTTGTAAATGTGAATGTGACTGAGGAGGGAACAGGTGAGCTATTGGCTGATCTGAACCATATACTCTATCATCTTTACAAGACATCCACTTTAAACCACAAAGTTGACATTCTTCACTGTTTGGACTTTCTCTTGCAGATGTAATGGTGTCAATCTGCAATGGTGTCATTTACAAACAAAGCTGTATATCTCTTGGAGGGGAGGAACTGGCCCAACAAACTGCTGTTGAATCTAACCACAAACAAGAATGGACGGGCTGCGTTCTCCCTAAACACTGCTAATCTTAAGGCTGATCTGAATCTGGTGGTACGACTTGTATTTTGTAAAAATGAAGACTTTCTCTAGCATGATACTGATTAAGTTTGATCTTCCCCAGGCGAGTGCTAATCCAGAGGATTTTCATGGTTCTAAATCACCATACTTCACTACAGATACGAGGTTTGTTCAGCTTCTCCTACCTGTTTCTCCCGACAACCCATCGTTTAGTGAACTGACTATAGTGAAGCTCAATCAGCCGCTCAAATGTGGTGCTTCATTTCCAGGGACCGTGGAGTTTTCATTTGTTTGAGAGGCTGGTAGCTACAGCGCTGACAATCTATATGGTGAGTGGACATTAGTTTTGTAGTTAAGTTTGCTGGTCTGTTTGTTCCGCAACTTGCACAACTTTGTCTTCTGTCGGGTCTTATCCAAAGGAGTGATTGTCCTCCATGGATTTCAGACGGTTGGAGCAAAGGCTGGTGATGCAGTCACAAGTGGCTCTGTGACGTTCAAGTTGTCCGTCAGCGTCGATATGGCTCCAGCAGTGCAGATTCTGGTCTTCAGCGTTCTTCCCAGTGAGAAGGTAGTTGCTGCTAGTGTGCCGTTTGACACCGATATGTTTCCAGAACCAGGTACTGTATGATGTGACTATTTTTCAATTTGAGAATGTTGGTGTGTGTCCTACAGAGTGTTGGTCCTTGTTCCAGGTGTGCTCGTGCATTGCCGTGCGTCCGTCCGTGCGTGCGTGCCGATCGTGCGCTGCGTGCCCGTGCCGTACGTGCGTTCCGTCCGATCCGTGCCATGCGTCGTGTCCGTTGCGTCCGTCCGTGCTTGATACGGTCCGTGTGCGTATCCGTCCGTGATGCCGTGCGTACTTCGTCCGTGATCCGGGCACAAATGGTGCCACTGGATCTGAACCAGGTAAAAGGCCTGCATTTAAAGAGCTTCACAAGTATTGAAAGCGGACCAGAACTAACGGAAAGTCCGAGTAGTGGATCAAGTGAGAGGAGTTCGTATCTGGAGACATCAAGATTTGCCGCCGTCACCGCCGCGGCCAATGCCCTGTACTCGGACTTCTCCAAGGTGAATAATTTATGCAGATCAGAGAGTTCTCTCCTCGAGTCCATATACAGCAGCCACTGCAGGCAGGCCAGTTCTGCCTAGAGATCAAGACGATTCTCCTCAGCCCATGAGGGCACTGCCTGTAGATTCACGAGGTGACAATCTGCATTCTCATTCTGTCAGTCACAAAGAGATTGATTATCTCACTGACAACCTAGGAGACCTGAGACTACCAGCCTCGGCAGCTCGGCTAACTTAAAGTCATCTTTTCTCTTCTTATGAACCAACTCAATCCCAACACAAGCTAGCCCATCAAGAAGATGCTACATATCCTCAACCTGGTATTAGGCACATAGATGGACCACGTGGTTACTACAACACAGACCACAGAGGCCATAACTATATGTCCACTGACCAAAGAGATCGCAACCAATATCCCGCAGCTGTTCAGTTTATGCCTCAGGACTACAGTCAAGAGACGGCAGCTATGTATGGGACTTATAAAGATCATAGTCTGAACTGCAAATCAGCTATTTCCACTGAAAACCTTATCATGGGATTCCAGCTTCAAGTCCAGTCTATCAAGATGAGAGACTTACTCTAAGGGATGCATTAGATCACCATGCACATGAGAGACACTCAGACAGCTATGGTCAATCAGCTCCTAATCCTGCAGACAAATCAACCTTCTTGACCCCCACGACAGTACGCATATCACACCCAGTGTGCCCTCCTTCTCTTATTTTTCAATTTGGGAATGTTGGTGTGTGTCCTACGGAGTGTCGGTCCTTGTGCAGTTCCGTCCGATCGTGACACAAAGACCTTAGGCACCGCAGAATGGAGTAGCCATGGAGTGAAGAGTCCCAACACTAGTCTCCCAAGTTTTTGAGGTGGAAAAAATATGGTAAGTTGTGTAAGGGAAGTTCAGTGGCAGATCTGAGGCCTTTATCTAAAGCACTTTGTTTCTGGTTTAGTTTTGCCCAAGTTTGACATGACGATAAACGCACGCAGACCTACAGCGTTGCAGTTATGGGACTGAAAGTTGAGTCTTGTGCCAAGTGAGTGATGCTTTATTTTTCTTGTCTTGTGGTTGGTCAGTTCTTTTCTTTTTCTTTTTTTTTTTTTATCCTTTTGCCTGTGCTTGACTTAATTTTGTCTTTGTTCTCCTACCAGATGAATGACACGGGCTGTGCCTCTCTTACTGTTGATACGTCTGTGTTTTTCAACACCAAATTTGAAGACCAAATGCAAGACACATTTCTTGTGAACGTTACTGAGGATGGAACAGGTGAGCTATTGGCTGATCTGAACCATATACTCGATCATCTGCAGTGGTGGAATGTAACGAAGTACAAATACTGTGTATGTAATGTTATAATAAGTAATGTTACTTTACTTAAGTACATTTTTCACGCATCTTTACTTTACTTAAGTAGAATAAATAGTGCATACTTTTTACTTTTACTTCATTACATTTTGCAGCAATTATTATACTTTCTACCCCACTACATTTCTACAACTTCTGTTACATTTTTGTTACATTTTCTGACCAGTTTTTCCCCTGCCAAAACGTAATCTGACCATCCGTCCGTTGCACGTTTGTCTCACCAGTGACGTTTGGTTGCCATAGATATATCAACTCGGTCACACTAAATGCGCCTCGCATGCAGTGCATTTATCGTGCAATTTGTACACGAAAATTTTTATTTACGTGCATATGAAACGCCACCGTGTGTAATATACGGTTGGTTAGGATTATGGCAAGCCAAGAGGTTCAGAATTACACCATAAATTAATCACGTTTAACTGCCAAACATAGTTATTAACATATAGTAAGGATAAGCATGATGTGTATATTGCCTAATTAATTGCAAGCTTGTTTCAGAAATGGTGACAACTAATTTTTTCCATCATTATATGAGTATTAGGTTGAATGAGTTAGAATGAATGTTTTATTAATCATTAGAAAATAGACATTAAGAGAATAAATTGTTATGCAAGTACTTTTACTTTTAATACTTAAAGTACATTTAAAATCAGGTACTTTTTACTTAAGTATGGTTGTCATTGTGTTACTTCGACTTTTACTAAAGTAAATATTTATCTGGTTATTTGTACTTTTACTTAAGTACTGAAATTCAGTACTTCCTCCACCACTGATCATCTTTACAAGACATGCACTTTAAGCCACAAAGTTGATATTCTTCACTGTTTGTTTGGACTTTCTCTCGCAGATGTAATGGTGTCAAAATCTGAAATGGTGTCCTTTACAAACAAAGCTGTATATCTCTTGGAGGGGAGCAACTGGCCTAACAAACTACTGTAGAATCTTGCCACAAACAAGAATGGACGGGCTGCGTTCTCCCTAAACACTGCTAATCTAAGGCTGATCTGAATCTGGGGTAAGACTTGTATTTTGTAAAAATTAAGACTTTCTCTAGCATGAAACTGATTAAGTTTGATCTTCTCCAGGCGAGTGCTAATCCAGAGGTCTTTATGGTTCTAAATCGCCATACTTCACTACAGCAGATTCTCCCTCGATGCTTGTGGTGGGCTCATGCTGTTGATCCTCATAGGTAGTTTTAGCTGGGAACTGGGTTGTTGGCGTTGTTGTCCACAGTTACGACGGTGAGTGGTAATCCACAAGATGCCAGCACCCACTCCACGAATTCTGAATTTCTACTTGTATGAAATGAGGTCTTTATACACCTCTTAGGTCAATTAATGACTTATCTCCAAATTGCTGCAGTAAAATGGTTTGACATGAGGTGTTTATACTGTATGGGACATCCCCTATAAGAAATAACCTTTGTTATTTTCTACTTATTAGAAATTAGGTATTTATGTGCCTCTAAATTCGAATAATGTGACATTTCTCCAAAATACTGCAGTAAAATGGTTTGATATGAGGTGTTTATACTGTATGGGACATCCCCTATAAGAAATAACCTTTATTATTTTCTACTTATTAGAAATTAGGTATTTATGTGCTTCTAAATTCGAATAATGTGATCTTTCTCCAAAATGCTGCAGTAAAATGAAAAAGAAATGTAAGAAAGGAAATTACTGTCCACATCCACCACGGTAATAGAGATTTTGTTTAAATTTTTTGCTGCTCCAGTCAGAAAGACTGAGAGAAAACGAGTTAAATTTATTTTCAAAAACCTAAAAGATTCGAGGCGTCTGACAACATTTGGGGCTTAAGCCCAATTAGCCACCCCCTTGCTCTGCCCCTCGAAGGGCTTGCGCAGCAGTTATGTTAATTCTCCATTTTCAGTGCATGTTTCCTTAAAAAAAAAAAACACACTTTACCTCGTGAGGTGAAAAGTGACATGCAATAGGTAGCTAGACAGAAAAGTTGATGCTAACGATAGGATTTCCTAACCTGAAATAAGATAGGAGGAAGCAAGATAGGATTCCTGAAGATATAGTATTTTCTTAGGTAATACCAATTGGGGAAAACAATCCACCGCGTTCTTTAAAATCACTAAATTCAAGGCTTCTGGTCATTCCTAGGATATCCAAGTCCACTAAAGGAGGGAGGGCGTTCTCACATTTAGCTCCAAAAATCTGGAATAGCCTTCCCGATACGGTCCGAGGCTCTGACTCGCTGACACAGTTTAAAACTAGACTAAAAACGCATCTCTTTAGTCAAGCATTCACATAATGCTTACCTTTTATTCCTCTGTTACACCATACAGAACCGTTTGCCGCTGAAACTGCTTAATGCACCAGTGGGGCTCGACAGCCTTTTAGACAAACGTTTCGGCACGTATGGTTGGGTTGCGGAGAGTTTGCGAGATAATGATTTTCTAACACTGACTCCCGTATAATGGAAATCATTATGAACATCAGCTATGCTAATTGTTTCCCATCTGCCTTTCTGCTGTTATCTTGGGACGTTTGTCCCGAGAAAATGGCGTTCGTCAGGTCCAGTTTGTATCCAGCCTCTCACGGGGAATTCAGATGCCCCAACGCCTGTGAAGAGACGACTCAACGCTGGCGATATGTTATGGCTCCGTGTTATATATAAACAATATTTATATATAAACAATATGAATGTAAGCCAGAGGAGAACTGGCCCCGACTGAGCCTGGGTTCTCCCAAGGTTTTTTCTCCATCCAATCTGATGGAGTTTTGGTTCCTTGCCACTGTCGCCTTGCTTTGCCTGCTTTTGGCTTGCTCAGTTGGGTTTATTTAACATTTAACAATATTATTGATCTGTGTTGTACTACTTTCATGTTATCACTGTGAAGCTGCTTTGATAGAATCTGTATTGTGAAAAGCGCTATATAAATAAATGTGACTTGACTTGACTTGATGTTTATGAAATTAGTGGCTGGTAGACTAAAAATAGAATTTGCATACTATAGTCTTGTAAATAATGAGAAGGGTTTCAGTGATTGGTGGTATGGATGCTTTGTGTGTTTACGATGGAAATCTGGTTTTGGAATTTAAGTTTTCATATATACAAATAATGTTAATTGTTGAATATTAAGCGTTTTAAATAAAGTTTTGTAAACCTCTAAACTCAAGCCTGCTGTGTAACCATAGTAACTTTGATCTGCTTGAATATTTATTTTAATCGTCTTTAATACATGATTCCGAAGGATAGATTAAAATACCCTTTTTTTTAATAAATACTAAATTATTAAAATTTAGTAATAATTAACAATCTTTTTTTATTTTTTTTATCCGGGGCTATACAAAAAACATCCGGGGCTGAAGCCCCGAATGCCCATGTCTAACCACGCGCCTGTTCCAGATTAGTAAGGCAGTTGACTGAGTAAAATCTCTTAGATGGTGTGTGACCAAATGGCCAGGATCTGCATGACTCAAGAATTTTCAGAGATTCACATTTATGCACATTATTTGAACATGGTTGGGAAAATTATAAATATCAAACTCATGGTATTACATACACTTATGCTGAGAAATGCATTTTTTCCATTATACAAGTGATTACAACAGGATCCTGCATGGAGACAGGTGTTTTATGACCCCATTCCCTGACCCAAACCCCAGACCAGTTACAATTCAGCTCTAGGACAAGGGCACACTTTGAAATGAGCTTTGGCCACTAAAGGGAAGATTTCAGGGTCTAAAAAGCCTGAGAAGCACCTGACAGGGCCTGTGACATTGCATGCCATATTACACAACATTGCCAGCAGGAAAAGAAGAAAAAAAAGTTTAATTAAGCCTAAAATAAAAGACAAGACAAATTTGCAAAACTCTATTTGCTTAGAGTTTTATTTCAATATTTCTTTGTAAAGAAAAGCCAGTTATTCAGTCATCTTTTAATAAGAGATATTATGCAAGGTCAGCAATACTCTGTGTGAAATAGTGTATTTTACTCTGAAGTTTTGAAGCAACTCTATTTCTAGTGCAATTTTTTTCTTAGTCAAGTTCTATTTCTCCCCTGATTTTTGTTTTTTCAAAATACTCTATTTTCTGTTGAAGACTCATAGGGAACAAATTTCACCTTGTTTGTGTCACACATGCCTCATGCCTCAAATAAAAAGGAAAAGTTGTCTCTACACTGCCCACCCCTGTATCACTGCTGTGTGCAGACTCTTCTGTAGGTCTTTCTGTACATGTGGACTCATGTCAGAAATAACAGGCATAGGCACAAGTAGAAATCAATTAAAGCCATCAATTAAATTAAAGTACTTCCTCCAAAGGACAGTAATCTGAGTTTTCTTCACTCTTCAGTGCAATGTGATTAATAACTCATGGAAAAATCTTTTTACATTAACATAAGTTTATCAGTTTTTACTTTCACAAGACAAAGCAATTTATCATTACTCAAGATTTAACAGTTGAAATGACAAAACCAGACAATTTGGATTATAGGCCTACTTAATTTAATGCAGCAACACATTTTTTCACAGTGTACAAAGATAATTTAAATCTAATTTCCCAGTGATGAAGGTGTTGCTGCTACTGGTCCCTGATGTGGGTCTGAAAGAGCTGAACCCAGGGATGCCCTTCACAACAGGCCAATTCACATTCAACCACATTCAACCCAAGGGTCAGCTCTTCTGCCAGGGTCAGGAGCATCATTAGCCCTTTTCCTGTTTGCTTTTATAAACAGACAATCATTTATTTAACAGTGCCTTTTTCAAAGAGACTAGTAGGCCTGTAAGGCCTAGTAAAATTACCAGTAGAATATTTAGAATAGGCTATTAGATATTAATAGTAGAATATGTTTGTACTTCACTTTCACCATGTCCATTATTTTAGTGTGGTGACTCGACATTACAATGAAATTACATCTCATTACTACATCTCCCGGAGGCGAAACAACGAGCAAGATCAGCTGCTGTGTGTGTGTGCAGTCTGGAACAACACACTCATGACGGTAACGTTACGATTATAACGTAAGACTATAGAAACAATGACATATCCTCAGTAAAGTTCGCTTCATTCATTGCGAGAAATGTGCGCCTTTGGGATTTGTAGTCTTTGTAATTACGTATTTTCACAGTCTTATATCTCAACAGTTTTACATCAAACTGCGAACTTTCTTGACTTTAAAATGTATCTTTTAAATTGACAAACATCATATGTGTAATTCAGCGATCAATTTAAACGAAATCAAAATATTTGTTATCTCTCGCCATTGACTACCATACAATATTTTTCCGAAATAAGGTCCCATGGTGGTCGACCGGAAGGGGAGGGACTTAGGCTCTCTAGAGAATTTTGTCAATTTAAAAGATACATTTTAAAGTCAAGAAAGTCGCAGTTTGATGTAAAACTGTTGAGATATAAGACTGTGAAAATACGTAATTACAAAGACTACAAATCCCAAAGGCTTACATTTTCTCTCAATGAATGAAGCTAACTTTACTGAGGCTATGTCATTAGGCTTGTTTGAGATGAGCAAAATCTGCGCAGAACCGATCACCGGTGATCAGCGCGAGTGCATGCCGGTTAGAAATGTGTCCGAGAACGGTCCGCCTGGCTCTCACGTCATGCCGACGTGTGTCAAAAAACTCTCGCGAGCGCAAGGCGCCCCTGTCGGATTCTGCAGTCGCGCGCAGTTGCTCTCCACCGACTGCGCTGATCAAAAGCATGATGGGAAACGACTTGCTGACGACACAGCTTAATGTTCATTGGTTTAAACAACCGTGATGTATTTTTCTCGTTTAACATGTTTGATTTTAAAACTCTGATATCATGTTTTATTTGTATACATATTTGTTATGGGTGAATAAACTCTCTGACAGTGCCATATGGGTTATTATGTGATGTCAAATATGATATTGTTATGCACATGCTATTTTTATTTAAAGAATATATAAAAACACATGTCTGTATTAAAGAAAAAATATAGATAAACACATATTTGGAATGTAATTAAATAACAAGGTGTCTTGTTCATTATATTTATTTTCATATAAAAGCAACAGAACTTAAAATTACATCCAGTTTATTAGCAACACGTGCACGAGCTCGAATCCCGTGAATCCCGCGATATCAGACTTTGATCTCACAGGTGTCAGACCCACTGCGAGAACCGAGATTTGTCCGTCTTGCCTGCGCTTTTTCACTCCTCCTCTCACTGCAGCCGCCTACTCTCGACTACATTGCAGGCGAGGCGAGGCGCATCTCAAACAAGCCTACTATCTTGAATGTCTCGTTTGATCTCAGATGTCTTGTTTGATACTATCCTCCAGTAGAGAAAAGAACAGCAGATCTTCAATGGAGAATAATTCAATAATTCAGACAAACATGTGGCACACCTGAACCCAGCAGTAGGGGTGGGATGCATGGTTTTGTGGAGAAGAAAATTTCGAACATTTGTTTTTAAAATGTAAAAGACTGTAAGGTCTTTCTGAAGTTCTTAATAGATTGTTTCAAGTTTTTGGTGAAGATTTCTCAGAGGAAGAAGGAAGATGTGTCTGTTAAATTATTTAACAGGAACTGTGAAATTGGGAAAACCAGGAAAAATCAAGGATTGCAGCTTAATAGTATTAATGTTGAAGTGATGTTTATGAAATTAGTGGCTGGTAGACTAAAAATAGAATTTGCATAGGCTACTATAGTCTTGTAAATAATGAGAAGGGTTTCAGTGATCTGTGGTGTGTTGATGCTTTGTTTGTTGTTTACGATGGAAATCTGGTTTTGGAATTTTAATGTGTTATATATATATATATATATATATATATATATATATATATATATATATATATATATATATATATATATACAAATAATGTTAATTGTTGAATATTAAGTGTTTTAAATAAAGTTTTGTAAACATCTCTCTCTCTCTCCTCTGGTGCGCAATCTAAACTCGAGCGTGTTGTGTAACCATAGTAACTTTGATCTGCTTGAATATTTTAATCGTCTTTAATACATAATTCCGAAGGATAGATTAAATACCCGGTATTTTTTTTAAATAAATACTAAATTATAAAAATTTAATAATAATTATAAATCTTTTTTTTTTTTTTTTTTTTTTTTTTTTTTTGGATCCGGGGCTATAAAAAACATCCGGGGCTGAAGCCCCGAATGCCCATGTCTAACGACGCGCCTGACTGTAACCTTTATTCATGCCTTTATTTTTGGATGATGCTGCATGCACGCCAGTAGGTGTCAGTAAGTCCACCTGGCCAGCGCAAAATAACCTAAAACTTGCGACAGTTGAGGAACATCTACGGACTACGGGTAGTTTTTTGTTTATTTTTTGGCTTCCAGGGATCTCCAGACTTCACAAAAAAACCTATTGAACATGATGACAAAACATGAAAATAAAAATGACAAAGAGTCAAATAATACAACCAAAAAATATATATAATAATAATGATCCCGGTGCAACTGCGCCTGCAAAATTTTGTTCAAGGTATGGTCACAAAAACAATACAATTACTGACTAAAGTATGTTTGAACGTTCAAAAGACAGATCTTTTTCTTTATATTACCAGTAATGCCTGACAAATTAATGAAAAGGGGGATTTTAATGGTGTGCTTTCTGGAAACACAACTATAGAGAATAAAAAAAGCCATTAGCCTACTTTAACTTACATATTTGTCGAGTCTCTTTACTGTCTCTGCTTACTGAAAAAACGTGTATGCATTTTAAAAGCTACCATTGACTAAACATTGGGGATTAGTCTACAATAACTACAAATTCATAATAGCCTATATATTCCTTCTGGAGATGCCCACATGTTTTGTTCAAATATTTGACTTGTTGTATCCACATCATAATAGATAGCCAGTGTCAAGGTCCAGCACACTTCTGAATGATTGGTGCCAGTTTTCATAATTAATTTAACAATGGTAGGCCTATGTGTCACTTTACAATGGTTTCGGGCATTTTCTCTCATACTAGTTTACAATTATTTGAAATACCTGATTGTTAATTGTCCATTTGTGGTGCACAAAGTAAACAACATACTCCTGCTTGTAAGTACCACTTTAATAGGAACATTTGACTAAAATAGCTAAATAGTTTCTACTGTATATTCTTGTATAGTTACAAATGACACGGCTGAACTGTCAGTCCATATGCAAATAGAGATAAATGTGTTATCATAACAACTGTATACAATATGTAGGTAAATACATTGTCTAAATTATAAAAAAAGAACCATAGTGAATATAAATGCATACAACGGACCACGATATTAAAAATATGGCGAAGCCCAATGTTTGTAAAAATTAAGACCGAGATGTAATGTCTGAAAGCATCGTATTATTAATCAAATGTTCTGCCGTCCATCACACCATACATAACAGATAGCAGCATGTGTCATTGGCAATATGTGGCACATGACGCAGTCGTCTGGTGCATGTGGTTTTAATTGGCATGTGTCAGTGATAATGGCATATGTGCCAATAAACCGTGTGACGTGTCAGTGGATAATGGCAAGTGCCAATAAGTGACATGTTGATGGATTGCTTCATGTGCCAATGACATTGTCGCGGTACATGTTCGCCGTATGTTATGACCTTATCAAACTCCAGTAGCGTAGCCGCTGTCAACCGGATAATGTAGATGACATCTACAGAAAGAATTAATTTCTTACTTACGCAATTCCTTAAATGTATTCGTAAAATATTAAAGCCAGATGAGTAGCCTATAAGCAAAAACAAAGTAATCAGACTCTGTCTGATATCAATATAAATAATTTGTAAATAATTTACTTAGCCTACATAGCTATATTATATATTATATAAATTATCCACTAATTATTTATATCGACATCAGACTCTGATTACTCGTTTTTTAATTTAATTGTTGCTACTGTCTTGTACTTGCTACTCAAACAAATGACAAATAGGCTACACCACCAGTATGTTCCTCAACTGTCACCACATGCTCATTTGTCAGTCACTATGACAGCCTACTGTCACAAGACGGCAACCAGTTCCGCGACAGTGTCAGTGTGTCGCGATAATGTCTGTGTCATGTCACCATCCACTGGCACATGCCAATAATGTCAGTGACACATGTCACTATATCCACTGGCACATGCCAATAATGTCAGTGACACATGTCACTATCCACTGGCACATGCCAATAATGTCAGTGACACATGTCACTATCCACTGGCACATGCCAATAATGTCAGTGACACATGTCACTATATCCACTGGCACATGCCAATAATGTCAGTGACACATGTCACTATTCCACTGGCACATGCCAATAATGTCAGTGACACATGTCACTATATCCACTGGCACATGCCAATAATGTCAGTGACACATGTCACTATCCACTGGCACATGCCAATAATGTCAGTGACACATGTCACTATCCACTGGCACATGCCAATAATGTCAGTGACACATGTCACTATCCACTGGCACATGCCAATAATGTCAGTGACACATGTCACTATCCACTGGCACATGCCAATAATGTCAGTGACACATGTCACTATCCACTGGCACATGCCAATAATGTCAGTGACACATGTCACTATCCACTGGCACATGCCAATAATGTCAGTGACACATGTCACTATCCACTGGCACATGCCAATAATGTCAGTGACACATGTCACTATCCACTGGCACATGCCAATAATGTCAGTGACACATGTCACTATCCACTGGCACATGCCAATAATGTCAGTGACACATGTCACTATCCACTGGCACATGCCAATAATGTCAGTGACACATGTCACTATCCACTGGCACATGCCAATAATGTCAGTGACACATGTCACTATCCACTGGCACATGCCAATAATGTCAGTGACACATGTCACTATCCACTGGCACATGCCAATAATGTCAGTGACACATGTCACTATCCACTGGCACATGCCAATAATGTCAGTGACACATGTCACTATCCACTGGCACATGCCAATAATGTCAGTGACACATGTCACTATCCACTGGCACATGCCAATAATGTCATTGACACATGTCACTATCCACTGGCACATGCCAATAATGTCATTGACACATGTCACTATCCACTATCTGTTTATAGATGGAAATTCGGAAATCAAAATTGGTCCGTGTAACGCTTCACAATTCAATTTTCAGACCATAAAATGCAAATCAAAAACACACATTCATTTTTCTTGTTTTTCCAGTTATCAATGTATAGTTACTTTTTTCTATAGTCCCGTTTTTCAATTTTACTTGTGCTAAATTGTGACTTCAGAAACAAACATTTGAATAAATGAAATCTAAATGATTTTTTAAATTTTCGTCTTGTAATTTGCTGCCGTGGGCGGTACCATGCACGGGGGCGTGGCCGTGGACTAACTTTAATATCATTTCATTGATGCGCTTTATTTACACTGCATGCACGTTGAGGAGAAGTTTAAAAGACTTATAAGAATGCAGACACTTACAGAAACAACACACTGAAAACATACAAGCAATTCAGTCTCCCGTTAACCAAGAAAAGTCTTTAAAATACGGAAACTTACCTGGCAGCTATGGCAAGGGCCAGTGCACACCAGAGAGAAAACCAGAAACTCTCCTGCTAGCCACAAATATGCTAACGTGAACATCTCAATCAAGTTTGAGATTCAAACCCAACACTTACCATTACTCACCACCTGAAGTTTACAATGAGCAGGACCCATTGTGACGCATACCTGGCAAACAAACCACTCACATTTTTATACTCCCCAAACTGGGCACTGATAGGCTCACTTGGCATGACACAAACCAATCACAGCAAGGGCTCACAGGGTTAGCATGACACCAACCAATAACAGCAAGGGATATAGGGGATGCGGAGATGACATCACGCCATGTTGCATTATGGGTCCGCCGCTATATTTACATGATCGCGCCAAATACCATGAGGCTGACTCCGTATTAAAATGCATGTTTTGGAGGCTGTGTTTTGATTTACTGTCGAGATTGTAATAAACGTCGGTATGTATGGCATATTAGAGGTTTCAGCGTGATTTTAGCGCGTGAGTTTTTCAACCTCATTTCCTGTTTACCGTGCATGGTGTCGACGTCATAGCTGTGCCACTAACCAATGAGAAGCATTTCGGGCGGGACTGCACATGCAGCCCCGCCCCAGGTGCAGCCCCACCCCGATCTGCAGGCTGCAGCCAGGTGTACTTGGCTACATTCGGCACTAACAGCAAGGGATATACATACCCTGCTACAAATATTATAAGTTAAAACACTTTCAATCATTGATCTATAAACAAATGGATTCGGCGACTCAAAACTGGAGATAAAACCTGACTTTTCAAATGAGCGTGAACTGCGCGTGGCGTGCTGCTCATTCATTCCTGACAGAGTGAGCGACGCTCTCGTTCACACGTTCATTGTATGAAAAGTGATTTGTTCAGTTCAGCGTTCGGCGAAAATATGAACGAGTTCAGTGAACGTCATTCATTGAACACATTCATGCACAACACTGCCTGACTTGAGTTTTGTCGACAGGCGGAGGCCACCCGAAATTTGACGGAGGCGGCCGCCTCATAATTGTCTATGCAGGAAAAACCCTGCCTTTGATTTAAGGTTAAAATACAATACAGGAAAAAATGAACACTTTATGGAAACTGTGAATCATATGTTCTCATGTTTATTTATTTATTTATTTATTTATTTTGTGCATTTTTTGGAATGTGTGAGAGGTATCAATGTTTGCTGTTTTTCTACCAGAGGATTGTTTTTGTAGTGTGATTTTTGATGAATTGCATTGAATCCAATTAAGATAAATTTGACATCAACAATGAGGATCCTAACCATTAACAAACAGTTAATACACAAACCTAATCATAAATTATTCACTGCAAAAAAGTACAAACAAATGTGACAGCTAGCCTCAGAAATTGCATTTGACACTGTACTCAAATTAAATGGTCACACACATGAAAACTAATAAAAGCAAGAATTAAAGTCTAATTGTCAACTTGAGAAAAAAACAGATGCACAATGTATCAAAATAAAAGATGCTAAAATGTGCTTTAAATCTGACTGTCAGAAGGAAATCAGGATGATATTTTGGTATTAATATAAAATGTCAATAATAAGTTTTATATTTATAATATTTTTTATATACATTTATAACTTGTTTGTATGTTACAGTTTACTAGACCCATAATATCTGCTTATTAATTGGGTATTGATACAGGAATAACACATTTATGTGTTTGATTTATTAATTACACAGGTTTGGTAAATCAACAGTAATTCGTGAACTCAATGCACGTGCAGGAGGAGGAGAGCAGTCGTGTCATATGACTTAATACGAGCGCAGGTTGAGGCTGAGCTCATCATCACGCTCACAGCTGCGGTTGCTAAACCGGGTCACACTCAGTCAGGCCGTCGTTCAGTGTCTGTCTGCTCTGAGTAACCATCCACCCTCGCAATGGCTGTCCGCGGTTGTGTGATCTTGCTCTTTTTTCTGCTGAGTGGTACGTGAGACTTTTGTTGATTATTTTATTTCAGACGGTGTCACGTTTCAGAAGCAGATACTGAAGTTTATTTTGAGAGATGTAACGTTACGCAGGCCCACAGGAGCGCGAGAGCCTTTTAGCATTAGCATTAGCGTGAATTCTTACCTACGCCAGTAGAAGCGCGTTAGATAATCAGAAAGGCTGTCAACTTGTGGGATACAGGTTTTACTGTCCTTGTCCTTGTTTTAAATACGTATACAAATCAAAGTGCTCAATAACTTACAAAATAAAATACGTTAATAGATACCTTGAGCAGTACGAGCGAATTTAGACTCAAACAAAAACCGCTACAATATGTTTAGGAAACGTTGAATATGTTGTATAATTAGTGAAACGGTCAGCATTGAGCCATTTAAAAACTCCTGGCCTAACTTAGTTGTTGTCTAGATAGACCGCAATAATTCTGGACTCAAAATTGGAAGTTTTGATCTCCAGTAATGGTGTCTAGGTTGGAAGTTCATTAGGTTTTCTGACACAGCCGGGTTAATTCAAGCTAGGTAGTAATAAAGGCAGTAAATCATGTGCAAGTGTGTTGAATAGGCTCAGATTAAATGAAATGAGTTATGACCGAGATCATTTGTGTTAACTAAATATTTATGAATGCAAACTTAAATGATTTTTCAACTTTCATTTTTAGTTTAGCTGAAATTATGGAAATAACCCCATAGATTTCTCTCATTTAACTTTACAAACATGTGACCTGAAGTGCTTATTCGGTGTATTTCTCTGCCACACGTTCATAATCATGTGATGGGTTTGTGTGTGATGCACTAGACTAGAGACTCCCTTTGCTGAAAGCACCAGGTTAATGATTTAATCAAACTGGGATGGGACAGTTACACAACTTTTAAAATTAAGTTTTTTTTTAAAGAAACACTAGGCATCATGCACTTGCCAGATATGTAAATGGTTAGATAAACTGGTTTTAGACTAAATGATTGAGGTTCACACAACCACGTTTTAGGTTATTCTGAACACAAACGTGGATAAATGTGTGCCTTGTTGCTTTGAGATGACCGATAAATGAAGACAATTGCTGCTTTTCCCTCCTATATAGTGTGTGAGAAATGGTTTGCCAATTGAGTTATATCAAACATGTCTGATATTTATAGAATCATAGTTTGAAGCTACAAAATCTACGCCCATCTTACACAGTTTTTAAATTTGATTTATCTGTACTCTCGACTGCCCCAGATCTGCAGGTCATGGAAAAATCTGCCAAAAACTGTTTTTTTTTCTGTATTACAGCCTTAAGTCAGTTGTCCTAGAGACAACCACAGATCTAATTCAATCTTTTGGAGTGTTAGTTTGCTGTCAGGAAGTCAGGAAAGCTTTTGGAATGTGCTTGGATTGCGGTTTTTATTTCCTTATGCATGGAGGTGGTTGAAAGACTTTGGTTTGCCTAGAATTTTCACTTTGGTTAAAATTGACAGAGTATCTGTCTTCATGTATTTTATGGCATTTATTATACTACTAGTTAAAATTTGATTTTGGAAAGTTAAAAGGGCAGGTTTGTGCATTCTCAGTGTCGCATGGGGAAACCCCACAATTATGTGAAGCATGTAGAAATAGTGCATTCATCTAATATTCTTCTTTCATCCTCCACAGGTATTGTGCATGCTGATGATCTGGTGACCTCACTGCTACCTGCAGAGCTCAGTGCAGCTTCCACACACAAGACGACTATTACCACCACAGAACCTGCAACTACCACACAACACAAGACGACCAAGACCACCACAGAACCTGCAACTACCACTCCACACAAGACGACTAAGACCACCACAGAACCTGCAACTACCACTCCACACAAGACGACTAATGCCACCACTGAACCTGCAACTACCACTCAACACAAGACGACTAAAGCCACCACAGAACCTGCAACTACCACTGAACACAAGACGACTAAGGCCACCACAGAACCTGCAACTACCACTCAACACAAGACGACTAATGCCACCACTGAACCTCCAACTACCATGCCTCAAAACACAACGAATTCTACCACTGAAGTGCCAACTACCACACATACAAATGCTACAACAGCCCCGACTCCTCCCCCGACCACTCCTCCTGTGCCCAACCCAACTGTTGGAAGCTACAGCGTCAAGTCTGACAACGTCTCAGCCTGCCTTTTGGCAAAGATGGGCCTTCAGTTCAGAAATAAGTGGGGTATGTATGAAACGATCTGTGTAGAGGACTGCAGATTTATCTTTTACTGCAAATTTGTTGTAATACACTTATGTCACTGTTGGTCTTATTTTTTTCTTGCTTTTTAGAATGGCAGCGTTCAGACTCTTAATCTTGACCCAAGTCCTAATGTAACGGAAGCAAGTGGAACCTGTGGAATTGGTGGAAATGACTCTTCCCTTGTACTTAAGTCAAAGGAAATGACTGTCCATTTTGTCTTCACAAATGTAAGTCTTTAAAGGAGTGAGTCAAATATGTTGTCAAAAGGGAGGGACATTTTCTGGGTTGTTTTTTTCTGCTGACTAATGCACACTCATGGCAGTTCTTAAAGTTCCCCCTGCTGTCAATGTCATCCCCCCTGTGATCATGCCTTAATGGCTTAAAATGGAACTACACGCTTATTAATCCCCACCTCCACTCAATCACACCAATTTGGACTACCTGATCCACTCGCTCAACTGTAGTAAACGCAAGTGGAAATATTGGTTTCATTCAGCCATGTTTGAACCAGAAAATGATTCAGAAGAAAGAGGAAGAGTGAATTATACAGGCTTGTCTAAAAGTTGATGTATCAGAATGGTAATGTTTTATAAATCGCTCTCTACAATGTCAAATACCTAACGGTAATTGATTAGCCTTTTGCATAACTTATTAAAGGGCTAATGTGTAGCTAATATTACAAGCCATGTTCCCATTCATCTTCTCTGAGTTAAAATCAGCATCCTTAATGCTTTAAACATCATAAAGTCAGTGGACATGCATACTGCACACTGTCAAATAGGGCAGTCCAGACTAACTTGTGTTTCTGTTAATGGGTGAAGATCCTCCATGATCCCCTCATTCCAGAATCCATAATCACTGAAGCATATTTTGATACTCAACTGAAAAATACAGTCTAAAAGAGAAGCCCCAGCACATTGACGGTATTCACGTTGACGTACTCCCGCAATGGTGTTGACTGGAACATGGTTTGTTCTTAAGTTTTTTAAAAACGCCACATTGGCTTATAAATCAACTTGATTTCCACCACAGTGGGTCTAAAAGTATTATACACTGTGGGCACTTACGAATTTGTACAGTTACACTTTTGCACGTTCTGCTTACACCCCAGCTGAGGGTTTAGGGATGGGATTGGGGTGGTCAATGCATGCTTCAACAAATCTTACATTTTCAAAACAAATTAGTACTAAATTGCCAGTTCAATATTACTTGCAGATAAGGTTATTCTATTTGTTTTTACAGGTTTCACAGAAGTTTCGGCTACATGCTTTGACATTCTCCGTTGATTTTGGAAATGGTAAGATTTTTATTGTGAAAACTGTAGCCAAAGGTTGGCAAAAAAATAATGCAACACCTAAAATAAGTTCATAAAAATTAGGAAGAAAATTAGAATTAAATGATGCGAGGGCTAAACCATTAAACAACACCAACGCGTATCGGCCCACTGGCCTTTACCCTGATTAAGGCCAGTGGGCCGATACGCCGTGCTGGTGTTTTAAAGGTTTAGCCCTCGATCATTTAAGAAAGGCTTTTTTTACTTTTGTAACCCTGACTGCCTGGACTTGGATTTCTTTCTAATTTTTATGAGCTTTGAACCCTTCCAAGAGCACCAGAGGATACAAGGGACACCAGCAGCGCTTCAGTCTCCTCTTGTTTGACCTAAAATAAGTTGTATTTAATTTTGGCATAACTTATGTATTGTTGTGAGAAATGGATATTTGCTAAAGATTACATTTAACACTATTAAATGGGTGATCATGCTCATGTGCATAATTTTCACTGTCTTGACAATGAAATGGCCGATACGTATCAACCGATACAGTAATTCTCTATCAACTTCAAGCAATACGATGACAATATATTGTGCTGTGTTTCTTATGTTGTATTCTGATTTGTGACCTCAACAGGGAGCATTTTCAGTGATTCCAATTATAATCTATCTCTGTGGGAGGCATCTTTTGGGAGCTCATACATGTGCAGGAAAGAGCAGAGTTACAACATCTCCAACAGGCTTACTTTGAACACGATTCGAGCTACAAGTGCAGCCCTTCGCAGTCCAGAAGAACATGTTTGGCACAGGTATGTATTTGTGTTTGTGAGTGTAAAGAATGAAGCTGAGCTAATGACCTCATTGGAGGTAATTATACAGTGGGGGTGCTCCGATCAGGATTTTTGGGGCTGATTACTGGAAGCTGTATCACCGGATACAGATTACTAGCGTCAATTTGAAGCCTTTTATTTATCATTTAGCATTATTATTAAACTACATTTAACAATATACATTAAGTATTAAATTTAAGAAGACAATGTATCATGAATTTATACCTTGACACACAACTTTCCTGTAGAATATAAAGACAGAACATCGAAGTCTATTAATATTAGCTTTAGACCATGTTAAACTAAATACTGCAACAAAAAAAGCCATAGCCAGAATATTGAGTTAGACAGCCATCAGTTATTCTAATACACTTAAAGACCACAGGTAGTATAGTGCACAGCAACAAAAACAAAGAACTAACAACTTCCATATCTATAACTTAGCTTTTTTTCTGGGATGCTTAAATAGATTTTGTGGGTGTTTAGAGGAAGAATATGAGATTATTAGGTTGATTTCTCTCCCAAAGCTTTCTTAAGCATCGAATATTTGGCAAAACAATGTGTGCAAGAACCATTGCTGAATTATTTTAAACAGATTAAGGAAGCCACCACTTCTGGTCACATGGTTAGATTGATTTGTTTAAAGGTAGTGAAGTTGTGTCCTACCACTTTAAGGATTGATATCTTCCCACCAGTTTTTGTAACACTGAGGCACGAATGTACTAATACAATAAATAAAACATCTCCAGTTAACTAGCAGAGCATTCAAAATCAAATCGAAATATAGCAGCTAAAATGTTTTTGAACTCAAGCTGAGCGCTCTTTGCCGCGGCCATACAGTGTTCTCTGTAGTTTGCGCAGTCTTTACTCGGACAGCGCGTTTCGATCTATCGCCATTGCGAACGGACTATTCTTTCCGAGTGATTTACGGGCTGATCGGGAGAGGCTGCGCAGTTTGACAAGTGGACCGTGGTATGGTACATGCATTGCACATGGATTGCTAGTGAATTGCTTTTCACACTCACATCGGCGTCTGATCAATCGGAAACACTCTTATTATACACCATATGTAATGCCTAAAGGAGAAATATTTGGTAGAAAAACACATTGGTACCTAGTCGACCCAACTCTTGAGCTTTGTTTTCATGATGATTGAATGCAGACGGTTTAATCTCTAAAAACTGTGACGTATAACGCTAATATATGGGGGCATGTAATAAGTAGAAAGAAATCGCTGGTTAATACCAAACAAACCAAAGCAGTTCTGTGTTAATCTTTCACTTGTTAGTGTGAATTGTGAAATGAAGGCACTGCAATCTGAACCAGAAATTGTGTTTGCGTAGACTTGGTATTTTTACGCACAGGAGTACTTCTCGCACAATCTCCACCTAATTCACAACACCGTTATACATGCATGAATTTGTTTTTTTACATGAGTTTGAAGTTCTAAATGAGTGGGCGTGTGCACAAGGTTAGTCATTTACATAAAACCTGCCCAAACCATCTGCTTATAAAGGCTTTCTGTTCACACTTTCTTTACAGCCTTCCATCTTGTCTAACTTGCCACTTTAGAAATCCGGAAGTGTGCCGTTCTTGCTAGTTCTCATAAACACCTTTTTATACAGACAGCTGTACACGTGCATAAATCTACATTTTTCAGACAAACATTGCAGCTTTTCTTACTCTTTAACTGTAAATGATTTGATTGCATTCTATATTTGGTTTATTTAATACTATTAATGCAATGTACTTCAATAATTAATCTTAGGATGAAATGACTTAACACTAAGGCCAAATAGAGTAAGTGCTTTTTGTGTACGTGATTTCAGTTCTTTTTTTTTTTTTTCCGTAAATTTAGAATAAGCAGACATTTTCAGTAAATTGTAATTTTTGTTCTTAAACTCGTTCGTATACACATCACACAAATGTAGGTGTACGCATGCTTTGTGAATGAGACCACATTGTTTCTGTGATCATATCAGAATGGATGTGGCTCAGCTACACAAGATAGTTGATAGTAAGGATGTATATACAAAATTTACTTGACTTGAAGATGAATGACGGGTTTGAAATTTCTTGCAAAATCAATCCTGATAGATCTGAATATTACTTTTGTATGCATACTGTGAGGAAAGGGTGTTTTAAGTGTCTCACCAAGGCTGCAGTTATTTTTGCATTTTGTTTTACATTGTAGTTTATTCCTGTGATGGCAAAGATTAATATTTAGCATCCATTTTGTCTTCAAGTGTCGCATTATCTTTCAGAAGTAATTCTAATATGCTTATTTGCTGCTGAAGGAAACTCACCTTTTTTAATAATTTAGCATCTTTTTTTTTTTCTTTCATCTAATAACAAATGCTAAATACTACAACTATCTATGAGGTTGAGGTCTTAAAGAAATTGTCCAGTATTACCAGATCAAGTGTCTGTGTTAATAATGTCTGAAGTGTTAATAATGAGACGATAGCAGCTTCATCTTATTTTCATTCATGTTCTCTCTGTCTGCAGCCCATGAATGTTCAATGGATGACACCAGCCTCTTAATCCCAATCATTGTTGGTGCTGCTCTGGCTGGTTTGATTTTCATTGTTGTGATTGCATGCCGTGATTGGTCGACGAAGGACCTATGTTGGATATCAGACATTGTAATGCAACAAAATCAAAGATACAAATCCTGAGTGTTTTAAGGGATGCACAATCTGTTCCTGGACCATTGTTAATATTGTGGGATTTTTTTGCAATCTCATTTGGCAATTGACTCAGGGCCACAGCAGTCCAAAAAATGTCTTTAATATGATCCATTGGCCCTCAAACTGCAACACATTAAAATCTGAAGAGTACAGTGGCAGTCCAGGACCAGAGCTCCCTATTGTGAAATAAGTGTGTGTGTGTGTGTGTGTGTGTGTGTGTGTGTGTGTGTGTGTGTGTGTTTTGTGTGTGTGTGTGTGTGTGTGTGTGAATGTGCGTGCGCACCCCCCTCCCCACCCAAGAAGTGCATGTCTTGTGTTTCTATTCTATCTCAAATGCAAATAAATGCATAATCATAGTACCATGCTGTTCAAAATATTCATAGGCACGAACATTGTTTTGTGGCCAATTTAAAGTTGAATTGCTCCAGATCATCTCTTAGACATTCCTTTGTTAATTTGATTAGTTTGGCTGATTTAATTTCTGCCCATTACTGTGTCCACAGCTTTAAACTGAAACAATGTTTTATTCACCTGTCTTGTAGCATTTTGGTTAAATATTAAAAGAACTTCCAGAAATGGGTTGTTACTGTGCACTATAGTGACTTGACAACTGACTTTTAGAAATCAATGCTTTTGCAATGTCAGTCATCTTGTATTTCAGAGTGGCTGTGAGGGAGATATCTACTCTGAGAAAACATCTAAACATGCTGGGTAGTCTTTTCAAACAACTGAAATTATAGAACAGAAAAAAACAAATGCTTGAATGTTTAAACTTCTTGACAAGCATTTTAAAAATGCAAACCATTGTAATAAAAGTAGGCTTTTTTTCATATAAATGCTGTTACTAAATAGTTTTTGCTTGTTTTTTTCTTTTATATATATAAATGGTTAAAAAGGGAAGAAAAGTTTTAAATTAAATACCTTGTCAGCTTTACCATAATTTTGAATTATTTACAGCTACTATAGCATAAAAGACATGCTGCTCCTTGCTAATACTACTGTAAATTGTATTTGCTACGAGAGTTTTGCACCAGCTTGAACCTTCTTAAGTGGCTGTGGATTATTTTTCACACGCCATGATAAATTTTACATGACTTGGTGTGGTTTTCAGTTGCTAAGCCTTTTCAGAATACATAATTTGCTTTCTCTTATGTCTTTATTCTTCTTTCATTTATCACATATAATGGCTTTATGGTGTCGACATTAAGTTTTTTCTTTCAGTTTAAATTTTTCTAGTTTACACACATTCTAATTTAATCACCTGCACAGAATCTTACAAAAAAAAATTAAATCACAATAGCCATGATAAATTTAACCTTCAAAATGACTAATTTTGTGCCTTGCTTGAAGTTACTTTGGCTTGCCATCTTATTTTTTTTTTTTCTGAGCATACCTTTGTGACTGTTTTCTGCCCGCAAACTTGTAAAAAAAAAAGGATTCTTATATGACTGCCCTAAAATTGTTTTTTGCAATGGAAATGGCTGTTTTAATCTGCTTTTAGCTGCAATAAATGGAGAGACAATTGTGTATACATTAAAACTGGTGTGGGCCATCTTTTCACCCTTTTAACACAAACATGCAAATGTCAAAGAATTTGATTCAAGTCAACTTTAAAACATAATGGCTTTGTATTTCCCCTTACTCGTTCTCTTTATTTTCAGCTGAGGATTGCGAAGCAGATGAGCCTGATAACTTCACTGTCCCTATAGCAGTGGGAATTGCCCTGGCTGTCCTCATTGTTATTGTCTTACTGGCCTATCTGATTGGAAGAAAGAGAAGTCAAACCTCTGGCTATGAGCAATTTCAATCCTAATCAAAGAATGTCAAGTGCCCATGCAAGCGCTGACAAATCTTGCAAAAATTCAGGAATCAGTTTCAGTATTTTTTGTGCACATGAAATTTATTTTAGAGCTTTTTTAAATCAATTTATAACATGATGTATTTTATAAGGTAGGCCTGAATGGCACACAATACAACGCCTATTCTGCATCGGATCTGACTGAATTGTTAGTTCTGTTGTGAGTAAAATCAGCAGTAGTAAGTCACTCACCTCCCCTTTCTCTCTCTTTCTCTCCCCTTTTTCTCCCAGCGGAGGAATGCTTTCTGGATTCTGATTTGAGTTTTCTCGTGCCCATTGCTGTGGGTGTGGCTCTCAGCTTCCTAATCATCTTAGTGCTTATCTCTTACCTGATTGGCCGACGGAAGAGTCGCACTGGTTACCAGTCTGTATAACTCAACCTGCTGCCATCTTACCTCTAACCCTGGCTTGTCCTTTGCCACTTCTATTTGCCCCCTCCTCTTCTGGCCTGTTGGCTTCCTCTTTTGCACTGCAAGATGCTTGATCGTCCTCACTTGGCGGTGCTAACTGCTGATGTCACCAGTTTTAACATGTCTAATTGCTCTAATCATTTGATTTCCTGTGATTTCAACTATGAATGATGTTCTATTTCTGCTTAATCACACGAAGCAATGTCAACTGGCATGATTAAGTTGTGTAATGTAAGCACAGGCTGTCTAAATAACCTGGCATTGTGCTATATGTTAAATGCATGAAGAAAAAAATGATTTCCTCTGTTTATGGGAGTTTTGATGCATTTTTCTTGCTCTATGAATGCTTACGTTCTGGTTGCTGTGACTTAAATTGATGTGAACTATTATGAATGAATGATGCAATTTTAGAATTAGCTATCCCTTGTTTAGTAACCATTGAAGGTAAATGCTAAATTAGTTCTGTAATAGTGATCTTGCGGGGTTTTGTTTGTGGCCCAAATTAAGGGTAAAAAGTATACTGGCACACAAGTCACATTTTTGCACATTGTATTAAGAAGGGACACTTTTTTTGTGTGCGTAACATTTACCAGCATTTTTAAAGAGGATTGTTGATTTATGCTTTTGTTGATTCATTCGGTCCCTCTCAGGGAATGTTGGAAGTGTTAATCAGGCCTGTTAGTATGTGGATTTGTGAATTTAGTTGGTCATTTCTCTGGACACACATACAATGTACACCATTATTAAGACCAAAGCTACAGTTTCCAGTGCATCTTCAGTCCAATTCCTGCTCAGCATAGTGAAAATATGAATGTGTCCAGACCATTTCATAGATATAATTTTTTTTTCTCCCTGCCTGAAGGGTTTAGCCGAACACAATATCACTGTACTATAATGTGCCTTTTAGTTGCTTTTTCTTTTTGTATTGGACCTATATCTGTCAAGTTAAGGATGCTGGTTCAAGTTTCAGAGTGGAAACAATTTCAATAAAATAGCTTTTTGTTTTTGTACAGTATTTTCTTCCTTTCTTGCTGTTTTGAAATCAACATTTCTCAAAGTGTTATACCTGATGTTGAATAACTGTTCGGTTCACATGTCTTTTACAGTCATAGGTTATGGATTATGCTTCTCTTGATGGACTTTGATCAGCAGTGTTGCCATAAAAGTTACTGATGTCATAAAGTGTCTCTCTTTGACCTGCATTTTACAGTGTGAACTGCTCATCAGATGACATGACCACATGATTGTGTGTGTGTGTGTGTGTAGTGCTGATGTTTTTGTTTGTATGATTTCTGGGTTTAAAGATTAGTCATCTTACAAAAAGGATCATCACATGCAATTTATCATAAGTCACATTATTTACGAAACACATCTTTAAAAGAGAATGGAAAACTGAGCAGAAATGTTTGATTCCGGTTAATTCTCATCCATCTTTATTGTTTATGCTAGAACATGAGTGCGTTTAAAAACATGAGCTGGAAAATCTTTGTCAGCCAGTGGATATTTCATTGTAGTTACTGAATAACAAAGATGTGCAATTACCAATTTCCATCTCATTATTACACTGCTTTTACCATGTCAATATATTCAAATACAATTAATAAATAATACCGTTGAAATCCTTCTTACAGGTAACTGAGCAGATATTTTCACTCGGATGAATTGTGAAATACTCTGTTTTGCTTTTAAGAAGTGGTGGTTGCATGCTCAACAAAAGAAAGATCAACTTGTATTTAATTATGAAGCTCTGAAAATTATGACGTGGGATTTCAGTACAATACATTTGCCTCTGGAATCAAAATTTAGTATCCAAAAAAATAAAATAAAACATTTAGTCCAAAAATGTACAATCAGTTATTAATTCTAATCACATCTGATTTTTATTCAATTAAACGAGCAAGTAAAAAGATAATGTTAAGTCATTTTCTGCCTTTTTTCTTTGACCAGAGGGGGAATATAATAGGGATGTTGACTCAACGGAGAAAAACATAAAAATAAAAAGCTGTTTTAATGTGTTATATACACATCTGAATTACCAAAATAACAATATACGTTTTAATACATGTTAATTCTATAATCTACACAGATCTAGAGATTTGTTTTGCCTACGTCTCACTGTAGACTGTTCGTTTGAGTGATTATGCCTCAGTAGCTATAATGGTGACCTAAATATTTGGACATCTTTTTTATTTCATCCAATAATGAAACAAAGGCAGTTGTGAGTCTCTAGTGGCATGTTACATTACTGAATGTGATCTATAAATCTCAGTCTTTGCTTATTGGGAAATCCCTTGTTGAAAAAGTAGTGAAGTAACACAGCTCTGACACGAATAGCACAGTGGCTGCCGGAGGCATAATCAGAGGGCTAATGGGTAAAGACAGCACCCAGTGTGCTATTTCATTCATTATAACATACTCTGAGAATTTTCATTTCAATTTCTTTACGATCCTACGCCCCCACTTGTAAAGTGAAAGACACGCTACCCAGGAAACGGTCGGTTGCTGAATCGTTGATGATGCCCTTGCCGTTTAGTTTGCATTGAACATGTAGTTGGGTGTCGGACTGAGAGTCCAGAAAAGCGCACAGCCACCAATGGGGAAGAGTAGTTTACCTGTTTGTAGAAATGGTGAAAAATACTATGAAATGCTATTGAATTTTTAAGGGATTCTGAGATGTGAAATAGGATCACTTACATGTCTCAGTTTCCCATAATAGGGATAGTATCGCAAGTTGAAGACATTGTTTGGAAAGAACTCGACATCTCCGAGGACTTCAGTTGACCCTTTCTGGAAAATCATTGGAGAAGAACCAAAATTGGAACGTAATATGTAATGGTTATTTAATATATCAAGTCGTTATTGTATAACTTATACAGTATAAATGGATTATTCCAGTCATTAATTATTACCTTTAATCCACATGTAACATTTACTGGAGTGCCTTGACCAGGCAGATACCCGAGAATCTGTCAGAAAACAAACAAGCGTTTTACGTGCCACTTAACTAGCTATTGAGACTGGACTACTTAAAGGGATACTCCACTTTTTTTGGAAATTTGTCCTACCTCTCCCCAGAGTTAAACAGTTGGGTTTTACCGTTTTCTAATGTAGCTATTCGAAGTCATTCCAAGTCAATGAGACCAGAAACTGTCTGTTTACTGATATTCTTCTAAATATCAGAAAATCGGCTGAATGGATTCGAAAACGGTAAAACTCAACTGTTTAACTCTGGGGGAGTGATAAGCCGTTTCCAAAACAAGTGGAGTATCCCTTTAAATTATAAACTTCAAGATGTGCTTATATTAACCACAAGATGGCACTACAGCTTCAGAGCTTTATTTATTCTGTTTTTTTGGGGGGGGGGCTTTGTTCTGCCACCAAAATAATTATTGTATAGCATGTTCCACGCTATTATAATCTCACCCGATTCATTTTGAGGATGATGCAGGGTTTGCCCTTAGAGTATCCGAAATCTTTGTCACGTGTGCCGGAGCATTCGCCCAGCATGGACCTCTTAAATTGACATGCCTTGCGCTCGGCACTCTCCTCTAAGTCGTCCTGCATGAAATACGTATTTCCTTCACATAGAATGTTCCGCCTCTCCTGCAGTTTATCATCATAGGCTGGATATGGCCATGGCGGGAAACCATAATAAAAGACATGGAAGAGAAAAATAGAGGGAGAGAGAGAACATAAATTAACCAGACAATGGCTGAGGCCCAGCCTGGCCTCTACAACTTACAGGCCAGCACAAAAAGTGGGGCCCTGGCAGCACTGAACAGTTACACTGAGTGAATAAAAGGGTTTCCCTCCTTGTCAGTATTTCTATAGACAGCAGGACTTGTTGAACAGCGTGCTGGAGCGATTTGAATCTGTGCCCGCTGAACAGAAAACGTAACTTCCCTATTAAATCGTTCAACTAGTTCTCTCATGCAGGACTTACGTTTCAAATGGGCTTCCAGTGCTTTCGCATACTTCTTCCATGATTTTTGGTCAGAGGCGTTGAAAGCAATGTCAAACCCATGAGCAACATGTTCTACGTGAGGTGACATTGTCAAACCTGACAGAAAAGACAGAAAATTGTATTAGAATTTTGTTTATGTACACTGTAAAAACATATTGTTGGTTTAACTTAAAGTAAGTAACCTTGAGAATTTCCCTTAAAATTTTTAAGTTCATTGAAATGGAAAAAGTGAGTTAATACAATGAAAGAGAATGATTTAATCATCAGAAACTCAAAATTATATGTTATCTGAACTAAATAAATTAAGTTGATTTGACAAAAGAAAAAATTTTGTGATTACTAATCATGAAAAGATTTTTTTACAGTGTACTTATATAATAATACAGTTTAGAATAATAAAATAATGATTGAAATTAGAGCCCAACCGATAAAGGATTTTGAAGGTCGATACCGATACAAATATTTGTTGGTTTTAAAATCCGATATTCCGATATATCGGCCGATATTTTTTTTTTCAGAAACACGCAACAAAACATGAACAGATTTCCCTAACATTAGTTATTTGTAGTTATTTATGAGTTTTAACTAAAATAAAATGATAATGCATTTTAAAAAGAAACTTGTTTCTTTTATTGTCACAACAGAACAGACTGATGATAGTGGCATTAGCTAGCTTTGTGGTTTGCTAGTCTATGATGAGCCATAATTTAGCAATGGATTCCGTCAAACTGCAAATAGTAAAACATACATTTTCAATGTAACAGGCCAAGGATAGATGATACGTCTCAGTCAGTCAACTACACTGTAACAACGTAACGTAAATATTACTAGCTAATTCCGCTTCACTCTTCGGCTTATTTAACAGCAGCAAAACTGGACATGATAGTCACAAATTTTGTCATGCTTATTTGAGTTAAGAGAACTGATGGGGATGATCTTTCAATTGTTATTCAAGCATATGTATTGTCTCGTGATCTACTCAACAAGTGTTGCCAACAGGGACAGTGTAGAGTGCCCTCTGGTGGACAAACTATACAATTCCAACACTCATGACATGGTTGAAGCGTGTTTCGTCCATTTTTATTTTATTTTTTAAATATTGATTTATCGGCCATTATAACTGCCGATACTGATATTTTGGAAAATGCCTAATATTGGCCAATAATATCGGCCTGCCGATATATTGGTCTGGCTCTAATTGAAATAATGAATAATGTTTTTTAGTTTAAATTAAAAAAAATATTATTTGATATCTAAACAAGTGCAATTTTAAATAATCCATCCATATATTCTCCAAATTTAAATTATATACATATTAAATAATTTCTATTAAAAAACATTATTAGTATTATATACACATTATTTACATTTCCAAACATTCCTTTTGCCATTAATTGTAATAATCCAGTGAGATTTTTGTATAACCAAGGAGTCTGACAACAGCCGGTATAATCCACACGAAGATCTGATCTCACCATCATGAGTCCGTCTGTGATTATGACATATCTGCAGTTCTTCTAGTCTATCTCCGTTTTTTTATGTTTCTTCTTGTGCATACAAAGATCTCACTGGATGAAAATGTAAACTGATATTTCCTACTGATATACTACAGCAAAATATATAAATAACAGGCTTTTTTGGGTGAAAATATTAACGTGACTAAGACTTTTGCACAGTAATTTACATACTTTTTGAATGTTCAAAAAGTAAAATGCTGATTTTTCCCAACCTGGTGGCATCACCCTGTCATTGTAGGTAGGAGCATATGGACTAATCGACCACATCAGGCAGCACATACAACCAGCAAACATGGCCGCGAGGAAAATGTATAATGCTGAGTAGAAGAGCAGAATAAGGCCTGAAAAAAAAGATGAATAAAGCAAGATTTCATTGAGGAAACCCCTTGTATGATTTATTAAAATAAGTGATTCACACATCGAGGAATTGCATAAACATAATGTGAGATCGGGTTAACACATTTTGTCGTAAAACAATTTCTTTTTAATCAAATGACCATTCCAATACGAGCCTGAAACTTCCAAAACTTTTTCAATTGTTAGTAATTATTTTTCCATAACCTTTCTGTTAAAAAAGAGTTCAAGACACTAAAGCCAATACAACTTTGAGAGTTAAAAAAAAAAAGATAGCGCAACCATTGTCCTCTAATTTTCAATTAAGACTCCATTAACAGCTGATCTAATGGGACGGGTCGTCAAACGGGCCGACTTTTGCTGCGCAGACAATTTTGCAGGGACTAGCTGCAGCCCCCAGCCACAAAGGCCTTTCTGTTTGAGCCTAGTGAAAATTCTCCCAGCTGTCCTTTCACTCAGGAACACAGTGAACCTCCGGTTGCCATCATAGTGACGGTCTTTTGCAGCCATACAGAGCCACAGCCAGCTCCAAGGAGCCCGATCACCCCATTCTGGCATTGTGAGGCCTCTGCACTCTCCTTTCATGAAACACGCATCACAGCACTCCAGCAGCCCCTCCCCTGCTCTAAGGAAGACTACGGCTGTTTATTTAATCCACCTCAAGCACATCCCCCATCATATCATGCCCATCTAAAGCATGGAGATCCAGTCAATATGACGGCATTGGTGCATTTACATTTGTTTCTGCTATCCCCAGGACACTTTCATACTGCTGTTTAAAGTACTCGTCCCAATGGGAATTTGCTGTGTTGCCTCAGCAACCGGAAGTTTAGCTTTAACGATTGTCATCATCGGACTTCTACAGGAAATGCTCGCTGCCAAAAAAGTTCTGAGCTCGGACAAACACTATGTTAAATTGCGCCGTAGATTTGAGAGCGTGTTGGAGGAGATCTGGAGGTCAAGAGGGCTTTGGGAAAGAGGGAGAGGAAAGCACGGTAGGGGTAAATGGAATGTGATCCCGGGCCAGCAAAGGGACTGTGACATTCGCTCTCCCACTGAGGACCATTCCCCAGGCAGTCTGTTTTTGTCAAGATGTCTCTAAGCTATTCTGTGCACCTAAGTAAACAGTAAGCTTGGACATGCACACACACATGCACCCTCTGTGACACGCACACAAACTTTTTGTCTGAGCAAGCAGAAGCACAATTCATCCCCCTTCATCCCCACAACTCATTACAACGACACTACAAATAACTCCACTAAACATGGGAAATAATGAGCAAAAACAATAAGCAATGATCTAACTTGCTTCTGCTTCTCCGGCCAGACAGAACTTCACTAATTGAAGACTTTGTTTTCAGTCCAAATACAATTAAGAAGCACTCCCTCATCCCCAGACAAATACCCTTTGTTTTGCCATTGAAACAGGTATCTCATTGTGTACATTGAAATATAATTTGGTCTCATTACTCACTCCAACTCTTCCCCGAGCGGCCCATAAACTCCTTCGTTTCGGCGTTCCACAGGTAAGTCTTCAGGTCGTCAATTTTCTCATGCAGCGTCCTCTTGGGCTTTGGCTTGGGCTTCCATTTCTCAAAGTTAAGGTCATCCTGCTCCAGAGGCTGATGTTCTACCAGTCCTTCCTGTTCCACTTCCATGGCCTCAGCTAGTTCGTGTTTATGAAGTGATCCTGCACGCTAAAGATAACATGGAAAGTTGAAAAATGTTATTCACAAATAAGTTTCTAAGAATCAAAAAAGTTCCCTGCAACAAGCATTAAACGTAAAAACTCACTTTAATGTGGATAATATTGTCTGATGCTCTTAAAAAGGCCAGGAGGCAAATTTGTATCTTCAAAACAGTTAAAAGCAAGTGTAGGATCTCATTCAGTGTGAATGAAAGACGTTTCAGAATCCCATTGATCTATGAGAGGCAGAAGAGGACCCACACACTCGCTGACCCATGTTGGGAGATCTAACCTCTCACAGCTGCACGAGATCGGCAGGGTCACTCTTCAGCCAGATGTTACACACTCGTTCTCAATATCAGGACACATAAAATACACTTTAAAAACTGGTGAAAAATACATTCGCACATTTATCAAAACAGGTTCATGTTAATTTCTACATTGATAAAAAATTCAACATCACTGCAGTGTGAACGATCATGAAATAAAGATATTTAATATAATTGAATCAAACTGCCTACATTAGATTACATCAATAATAGTCATTTTTTAACAGTTTAAGTGTAAACAGCTCCTTAAAGGGACAGTTCACCCAAAAAATTTAAATTCTGTCATCATTTACTTACCTCAACTTCCATCGTATTGTTTTTATGGAAGTCAATGTTTGGTTCCTTCAAAATGTCTTCTTTTGTGTTCAGCAGAAGAAAGAAATTCATACAGGTTTGTAACAACTTGAGGGTGAGTAAATGATGACAGACTTTAAAAAAAGGTGAGCTATCCCTTTAAGGTAAATGTCTCTACTACAATAGCCTATATCAAATATTAATAGGCTACTAATGATGAATAATTTCCTGTGTAAATTTACCTAAATAGTAATGAACAGGTAAAACGCTTTTGGTGACACTCCTTCTGTACCAAAAATGAAGTTTAAAAATGATACAAAAGAAAATGACCTACAAAACCGCGTTATCTAGGTTCTATAGCTAATGTTTACTATGTAGCCTACTGCAGGCTATAGAGCACTAAATCCAGCAAGATATGGACATTGCAATGCTCTCATCCCTAATCAAAAGTAGGCTAACCACATTACTCTGGTGCATTGTGGTTATGGTCACTTGCCAGTTTTGAAACTTTGTCTTCCAGGAGCAGGTCCTCCGCCCCTCCCGCGGTAGAGTCGCGCTCCATGATCTCTCACTGAAGAATAAAGGTACTTGTTAAACCAATCACATAAACGAGCGGTCCAAGCGATTTACTGAGAGATTTCAGTTCACGAATTAAGTCTGCAGCCGTCCAAAGGAGGTGAAATAATTGCTCAATCTTATTTCTTCTTCTTCTTCTTCTTTTAAGTGAAGATAAGAGAATATTTCGATGTCTTCAGGAAAGAAAAAGGGGGGAAGGAAAAGTTTAATGCTCAAATTGCCCCCCAAAATAATGTCTTGATGAAGGCACTGGTGTGATGTCTTCAAGTTCAGTTTAAGCTGGCTGAACAAACGTTAATTCTGGTCAAGCAATGTCGTGAATTTCATTGAGTTTTCCCCTTACAACGGATGTCGGGTGTGGAGAAGCTTCTTGCTAGGAGTCGAGCATCATAGTGAATGGAGTTGAGCTGGAGAGAGAAAGTGGGGGTGGGATACAAAGTGGAGTTTTTTGGCAAAAGCTTCGTTTGGTGTTGTGTGGAATTCTGCACACGCACACCACATAGTCTCATTGTCTCCTGAAACAAGCTATGCAGAGACCCACAGCTTTATAAGTTTATGTTCTGTTCTGCATTAGGCCTATCACTAAATAGGCTATAGTCTACATTAGGACAGTAAGGTTTAGTATGCAGGACACTTCACTAAACAATCCCCATTGACTCACTGGGCTGTTAACTGGAGAAAGATTAGCTAGGTCTATTCAAGCGCATTAAGGAGACAAACGCAAAATTATGCAATATAGATCTGCTTTGGTCTCTGTTGGCGTCAAAAGCGTAAAAAAAAATCAGAAAGTTGTCATCAAGCTTAATATTTGTACACAGATCACGTTGCGCTCCCTAAACCCGCTGATTTTTTTAAACCTCAAAAGAACTCGCGTCATGGAAAATTCGGTCTTGTCTGGTTCTTTCTGCTTCTTTGGTGGAGAGCAGGTCATTCAAAGAAAGACCATCAAGGACTGAAACGAGCAAATGCAATCATTAACTTTGTGACAAAACTAAGCAAGAACAGTAAGCAAGAACAGATTAATTGACTATATTAATGTCGCCGCGTTTTATTTCGTTACAGAAATAAGCAGGCATGCATGCTTGCTTGTGTAGAAAATTAAGGGTGATCAAAGCATTCACTTCCATTCAATTCCATTTACTTAAGTTGGCTACAACTATTAGGTTTATTTCCTACGTTACTCGCGTAGCAACAATAGGCTAAATAAGCAAAAATAAGTCAGAAAGTTACTTAAATATGGAGTCTTAAATTTCCACACGTTTTGAACTCCGCATCACCTCAACAGACCATAATTTTATTGTGAGTGTGTGTGAGATTGGCTATATGTTGAATAATGAGTTAGGCCAGAGACAATTTAATATAGCCTATAGGCCTAGGCTATATATATATATATATATATATATATATATATATATATATATATATATATATATATATATATATATATATATATATATATATATATATATATATATAAAGAGCAATATATATATATATATATATATATATATATATATATATATATATATATATATATATATATATGTGACCTATTTATTTATTTTTAAACGTATTTGTGTTTGTTCACAAGACCAGTTGATGGCGCACTTTCATTACTTTGATATTGATTCAGGCTCATAAAGTAGGCTATTTAATGTGGCCAGGTTGTTACTTTTACTTTGCACGCTAAGTAGGCCTGTTTGCATAGGTGGACACTGGACAGTAACATTTTACTGTCTATGACAGTAACATAGCCTACATTTACTGTTCTTAAGTAGCCTACACTTTTTGAGTGTCTGTGGCTGCTTTACTTTTTGCTCTGAAAAACTCTCGCGACCGCAAGGCGCGCGTGTCGGATTCTGCAGTCGCGCGCAGTTGCTCTCCACCGACTGCGCTGATCAAAAGCAGATGGGACAAACTACTTGCTGACGACACAGCTTAATGCTCATTGGTTTAAACAACCGCGATGTAGGCATACTGTTGTTTTAAAATCATGATGTTAAAACTCTGATATCATGTTTTATGTGTAGCCTATAAATTGCTTTGTGATATAATTATTATTTTTATTTTTGAATAAAAATACATCTGTATTAAAGAAAAAAATATGGATAAACACGCAGGCTTATTTAAAATGGAATTAAATACGTGTTCATTATATTTATTTTCATATAAAAGCAACAAAACTTAAGAGTGCCGAAGTTGTGACGTCACTTTGTATGGCAAAACGCGGAAGTGAGTTAGCATTTTAGCATTTCTGGTTCCCTCGCCCTGGGTTTTTTTATATGCGTTTTTGCTAAATCGCCTGAAATAAAGTCTGTGGTTAACAAAGCCTCTAAACATTTTTACGTTTAGCACTATATGCTATAAAACATATTTGTATTATTATTAATGATAAATAGCATTTTATTCAAACATTCCAAAGATATGGCCTGTAGGCTACATTAATAGCAGTATTGTTTATTGTGCGTGCAAATTATATTTACGTTCTAAAAGACTTTGTGAAATTATTAGGTGAATTGTGGGCCATGGCTGCAATAAATTGATAAGAAGCCTGAATTTATTTCAAACAGAAAGTCATGCCTGACTTCACTGGAAATTTAATAGCGTGTTATGAATGCCAGTGACCACGACACGGCGTAAGAACCTCTGAATCTATTTTTTTCAATCAGTTATGTGACTGAAACGGACTGTTCGAAAGAACCGAATCAAAATGAGTCACTACAGCTCCTGTCCTGCTCATGCGCAGTGCTGTGCTCCGTGCGGCGTTCTGCTGAAGGGATGAGGAGGGCAGTAGATTCAAGAACAACAGACCCAGATGCTGATGAGAGAAGAGCGGCACGAAAAGCGACGCATTTGTCAGAGAATGCCACGGCAAGAAAATGGTTTCCAGTCATTAACTCAGAGGGAAGGCATCATTGTCTCATTGGCTACGTTCTTGTTTTTGACTTGAAGTAATTACTGCAGCTAATGCTGCAGATCCTGACGTTACAATGCCAGCGGGGCTGAATGCGCAAGGCAGCGGTATACCTATGTCTGATGCGATGGGTAAGTACAAGGTCAATGGCATTCACTGCGTCTGCAGACCATTATGGTCCCTCGAAGCACAATCCATGTTTGTATTTTCGTTTAAATTTGATTAGCTACGTTATACAAACTAGTAATTATTAGAACAGGCTTGCACCACAGAGAAATAAGCGTCCCGTAACCTACATAACGTGTACGTGTCTCGGATGTCCTCAAAATGTCGATAGAACATCTATTGATAATGTTAATGAAAATATGCAAAGATATGTGGAACATTATTTGCATGCGATCTAGTTAAAATGCCTATTGTTTAGTGATATAAACCCTCATATTACTTCGCATAGTACCTACATTTATCTGGGTTTCTGGGTGCCTTTGTAGCTGTAGATACTAGATATAAAAGCGGTCATATACACTGATTGCTTTGCTTTGCATTACCCCGAAACAAACGTGCCTAAAATAAGAGAATGAGTAACAAAATGATACCTAAGGGAAGGGCGTGTTGTGCTGTGGCATCTTCCAACTCCATTGTCTTTTTCAGGATCATTTAAGAGGAGGAAAAGAAAGTCCATCATAGTAACAGTGATGCTCCTAATTGTCTCCATACTCATCCTGGTCTTTGGTCTGGCCGCTACCACCAGGACACAAAACATCACTGTTGGTGGCTACTATCCAGGAGTCATTGTAAGTATGCTGCTAATGTCCATAGCCGTACGCTGAACAGACTACAAACCATTCCTATTGGTCTATAAATGGGTTTGTGATTTAAAGCACTGTGGGGAAGAAAAGGCCTCATTTTCAATTATTTTCCTGCTTGGCCCACCATGGTGAACGTTGGCCATTATCTGATTACTGTAAGGTTGAACTGAGTGAACTCATCCCTTAAATATTCATAAGCAAGTATCATTATGTTCTACACTCTTGGAGAAACATACTACAGAAGTAATACTACAGAATGTTTTGCACAAGTAACAGGTGTTTTCCTGGTATTCCACGGGTCACGGACTGACTGTTTTGAAATACTATATGCAAGTGACATGGCCAGATTGCATATATAGCTCTTAACTTGGCCATTGACCACAGCATAAAATTAACTACTGATTGGGAATGGGAGATTGTATGTGGGAGCATAATTGAGTGAGGTCATCTACCTTTAAAACTTTGAAATAGGTTCATATTTTACATAGACTTGCATTGTGACAGTGTTTCAATCTGTGATATTTTCAGCTCGGCTTCGGGTCCTTTCTGGGAATCATTGGTGCCCATTTGATTGAGAATAAGAGGCAGATGGTAAGGAGTTTTTTATTACACTGCTCATATTGGATTCTGTGCTTGTGCATTCCATCATCCAATTGACGTTTTTAACCAAATGCCCACAAAAACAACTTGTTTCAGTCATGTCATAATGGCAGAAAGGGCTCATGGTTTTGAGCTCAAATAGCAGGGCATGTTGCAGGCCTTGTGGTGAGATGCACCCAGAAATAGCTCAGTGTAAGGGGAGCGGGATGGATGTCCAGGCAGGAATGTTCTGAAGCAAATGCAGTGCAGAGGGAATATGAGGTGCCACAATCCAAATAAAGAATGCATGAGGATGGCATGTCTGGCCAGATCATAGACACAGGAACAATTACTGCTGGGAGAGTGCAGGATAAACACTCCATCCTTATAGTGGAAGTGGTTAAAGCATATGTAACGTGGTCCAGAAGTATGAGAATTTGAAAACCTGAAGGAAAAGAAACAATCTTTAGTTTTTGTACATGGTGTTTCTGTACTATTTCTAGGTCACTAATCAAATAAGAAAATTTGCAGAATTGAGCATGTCAAATCATTTTCTACAGACGGTCAGATGTTCTTGTTTATTTTAAAGCACAAGATGCTCTTTGGATCATTCATAGTTCTCATCATGCTGGAGATCTTGATCGTCTGGTTTTACCCAGACTTGTGGAGTAATGCTGCTGTCGTTAAAGCAAAAGGGAGACAAACCAAATACTAAGACATTATGAAACGTATGATAATTTTTTATTAAACGTTTCACTCATATTGTTACAATGATAACATAAATTGTATAATTCGAATATAAATAATCTCTTCTCACCAAGTCTCATGCTCACCAAAGCTGAATTTATTTTAACATTATTACAATTTTACAATAACTGTTTTCTATTTCATAAAACTTTAAAATGTAATCTATTCTTGTGATGGCAAAGTTGAGTTTTCATGATCATTACCCCAGTCTTCAGAGTCCTACACTATCCTTCAGAAATCATTCTAATATGCCTATCTGATGCTTAAGAAACATTTCTTATTATTATCAATTTTTAAAACAATTGTGCTGCTTAATATTTTTGTTTAAATGCAATTTTCTCAGGATTATTTGATTAATAGAAAGTTCAAAACAACCACATTTATTTGAAACAAAGGTTTTAATTTCTATATATTTTTAAATTAATTTAGGAAAGTTTTTTCCTAGGAGAGAATTCGTAATTTTAAGATGGATTGATTTATATTAGATTATATCAAGAATAACGCTCAAAATGGTGTTATTTATTGATCAGAAATGGGCACTTGTCTGAGAACCAATGCTACTTTTGCGTCATTGAAGGGAAACGGCGAATTTGTGGGAAAAACAAAAGAATTCCCCTGAGAACAGAACTCGCTCTAGATCTGCAAAGTTTCTTGATTGCAAAAATGGCACAAACTTAAAAACGCTATTGGATACAGGGTTACAAAGGTGTCCCTTTGAAATGGTCAAAAGCTGGATTAATGACCCCACGCAGTGGCCAGATATGGACTATTCAGACATCTGACATTACCAGTATCTCGGGGAATCACCAAGTAGCCTATTTTTATTTATTTATTTTTTTGTCTTTAACACACTCACGGTATGACGATGAGGCCGAATCGGGCCAAATACAGGGAAGGTCAAGTCAAGGTAGAGGTCAAGGTTTTTTTTGTTGTTGTTGTTATTGGAGAAACAGTGACCTTATCCAGTATGGGTAGGGTACTGTGGGTTCATTGTGCAAAAACAATTTGCCTTATGCTATTACTTACCCCTTATTCTGCCTGTAATGCAATTATCTAACAATACAGTATTACATTTGGTTCAGCTGTATAAATTGCATTTAAAATATATCGATTCCTGTAATAATAATTCTTTTTTTGTGTTCTGTGATATTTATTAATCAGGATGCGTTTTTGGTTCAAATTATATGAAACATCATGGTTTCACTGTTTATTGTCGCAGCTCTTTACAATACAATGAACACCCATGATTGTAAACTAAGCTTTTACTATCTAGTAATTGCTGACTCTATAGAGGTAATGCATTCACGTGACTTTCCCGCCGGAACAACCCCCTCTCAGCCTGACCGAGTGGCAAAAGATCTGCTGCGTGACTGGATTTAATAGGGGAAACTGCGAAAATGCGACTAAAACGAACAATTTTATCAATTTAAATTAAATGTTGGAGTCAATATAGTGTTCCTTACAACTTACTAAAGATCCAGTGATCCATGGATATTATTGACATGCAGCCAGGAATCATGTTGCCTGACATTTATGTTTGCCTGATTTCGACACCGGGGAAATAAAAGCAATATAGACCTAAACATAAAGCAAATTTGCCTGTGAACGTTTTATATAAATACAATATAGGTTTAAATCTGGGTGATTACTTATATCAGTGTTATATATAGCCTATATATCATCATATTGTCCAGCCCTAAAACTTTAAAGTTTTTTTAGTCAGTGTTTATTAAAAAACATCCAATAATGCAGAATATGGAATGATGCATATTTAATTGATGAGTTGTTAATATATATATATATATATATATATATATATATATATATATATATATATATATATATATATATATATATATATATATATATATATAACAATACAAAATATATGGGTATGGTTTTACAGCTAAATTCAGCATATTGACACAAAATGATAACTGCAAATCCACCTTTCGCCGACTGGAGTCCAGTTGTTTCTGTGAATTGCAGTGATCCATTTGCTCCTCTTTCTATCACAGTCTGTAAAAATATACCTCCGATTTTTTGTCAAATCTAGTTGTACAGTCAATCGCAAAGCTCTTTCCCACTTTATATGTGTTGTGTTTGTTTTCGCGGCATTCACGCTGAAAACATATACAGCCGCTCAGTCTTTTGGCCACTCACTGTGAGGAACTGCAGGACTCCGGCCGGAGGTGACGTCACGCGCATTCCCTCTATTACTCCAACTCTGAACGAACTCTCTGCTCCTCACCACAGTGCATCTCAGGTTTAGCGGTAATCACTCTGCCTAAGTAGCAGTGCTTTGCCTTCTGAGAATATAGTTCCTAATATTTATGCGATTAAAAGATGGCTGTGTCTCATATGACCTTGTTATTTATACATTCTTTGACTATACAAATCACATGTAAATAGGAGAATGTTTGTGTTATTTTGTCACTTATTGGGATTAGTATGCTAGCTGGAGCCATTTACAACCAGTCTTTGTGCTAAGCTAGGCTAGCGGTGGGTGCTGTCAGACAGAGTTACAGCACGCATTGAGATGAAAAAGGTATGTATGGACTTATCTAACTCTGGGGGATATGGTCAATAAGCTAAAGTCCCAAAACGTCTGCGTGTTCATTTAAATACTGCTCACAGTCCTCGGCCGGCAAAGAGAGTGTGTTGGTTTATGCCATTTTTGCTATCAAGAAATTTAGCAGTTAGCAGATCTAGAGCGAGTTCTGTCCAAGACAGACGCCTCTGCAAAGTGCTTTAGATTATAGGCAGAATGGTTGTGTCTGGTATCTAAATGGCTGATTGTGAAAAGGCAGATAAATCAGTGAAGTTAAGTGGCACTAGGGAAAAATCCCAGACCATCTCCTTGTCCCATAATATACACATCTACAAGATCTTAGACAAACCACTACAATATGTATCTACAGTATAAGGAAATCGTAGATAGTAGTGCCCAGGTGTGAATGCAGGTGCTTTGAGCTACTACAGCAGGTGAATAGGTTGACATTGCTGTTCTGCTTACAGCTGGTGGCCTCCATTGTCTTCATCAGCTTCGGTGTGGTGGCAGCCTTCTGTTGTGCTATAGTGGATGGCGTTTTTGCTGCAAGACATATAGTAAGTGCTTCCACACCATTTTACTGTAAAATGCATTTCTTCAGATAAACATTGGAGTGAAAACGCTGTCATGGCATACTGATATTGTTGTTTCAAAGGACCTCAGACCTGTATATGCTGGCCGATGTGAATATTACTCCAGTGGGACTGCGTTTGATTTAGATGTGAGTCGCCAACTGCCGAGAAGTGCTTTCACCAACTTACAAGCATCTGAATGAGGGTTATGTACTAGTATAGCGGGATCCCATTCAGAAAACACATCTGTCTTGCAGGTCCACTGTCAAACTGCATCTCGGGTCTCCTGTAACCTGCGTGTGAAGAGCAACACCTGCTACTGCTGCGACCTTTACAACTGTGGCAAGTATGTGTGTGTGAGCGAGTCCAATTTGGAAACATCCCTCCTAGAATATTTTCTCCAAATAAGCGGGTTTATTAAAAAACAACGACTGCTTTGTTTTACTTGCTTAAGTTCTGGTTTATATTTGCTTGTATGGTGTGTGCTTCTATCCCTGAAATTCAGCTCTGTTTGAAAGAACATTTGTGTTTATTTATGTTTCAGAGAGCATCCTCTTATGGGACTTCAGAATAAAGATGTTTTGAAAAAATTTAGGAAATCCTCCATGATTTGGAAGTAGGTCTTTCCACTTTTAGCCCCTCAATGACATTGACAGCCCATCATTTGTTGTTGTTAAAGTACTAAGTGTGGCTGCATACAGTCGCTGTACTTCAGGGACGGACTGGGACTAAAAAATGGCCATGGACTTTGACTAGGCCCGGCCCAAAGCAATCGGGGCGCAGAAACTCAACAACAAGACTGTAACTGTGGCTCATGATACTATGCCATCCAAATTATAGCTAACAGCATATTATACAATCTATTCCATGCTGTCTTAAAATTAATTTATTACTTAATAATCTAAATTATTTATGCAGTATTTAATCTTAGCTACTGCATAAATAATAATACCACATCTAAATGAAAATAGGCTACACCATTACAAATGTAACTTCTGTATTCAAAATCTTCAAAGTTTTTAAGCATTAACTGTACGTCACCAAGTAAAAGCACAAAATATTTCTTAATATTAGCTACTGCATGTGGCATTTTACAGCTTAAATGTTGAAGTTTTAACGTTTTAACGACAGTATTCATTAAAAATATAGCAAGCTGAATATCACTTCCTAACATCAAGCAAATTGCAAAGTAATTTCTGATTAATTTGGTTTCGGGAGTAGTAGAGTTAAAGCCTGCCTGCACTGACAATTGATTGGTTGGGTCCTTGCATGTGCTTTGTGAGGCACAAAGGCTTCTCTCTGCCGTGCACGCACTACACATGCACGCTCTTGCTCGCTCTACATTCTGGGAGATTTTAACTAATTTGAGGGCATCGGGAGCCGCTATCATTCAAATAACATCCGGGAGACTTGAGGTGTCTGACTCTGCGTGTGTGGCGGGTGGTGGGCCGGCCTGCCGAGATGGTTCTCACTGCGGAACATGAAATCCAACTCCTACCCAACTCCGCCCCCTGATCCCTAAACCCATCCCTAATCCCTAAACCCAACCCTAATCCTACCCATCCCTTGGATCTTGATCCGACTCCTCCCCGTGGATCTCATGTACTGCATTGAGGTGCTACTGGGCCTGCCGGCCGTCCTGGAGCACCGGCCGTTCTGTGATTCTCCAGATCACACAGATGGCCAGTCCGCCTCTGAGTACAGTTACTTTACTGATGAAGTGAACGGAACTAAGATTCAGTGTTCTCTGGTTCCTGTTTCACAGGTGAGGAGAGACAGCAATACTTTAGGTTTACATGTAAAGAGTCTTTGATGACAGTGAGCTTTAATAAGAAGATTGGATATATTTATCCATTTCATGCTCTTCTTAAGAGTGATGTACACTGGTATGCAGATGGTTTTGTTCTATTCTTTTGCATGAGTCTGTTCAGTCATGCTTTACCTCTTTTGTTGCTCTGCCTCTCACCAAGTATGTGTCTTATTTATTTCATGAATGTCTTGTTATAAAATGTTCCTTCTCCTCACCATCTCAGTCGAGTGGAACTGCGAGGAGGGTACCATGAGTACACAGAGGTGCGGAGCTGCCAGGATGTTGTTCACCTTTACCACCTGCTGTGGTCTGCTACTATCCTCAACATCGTAGCTCTGTTTCTGGGCATCATCACCGCCGCAGTGCTGGGTGGCTTCAAGGATATGGTGAGATTGAAATGCAGTGCAAACAACTTATATACACTATATTTTCAAAAGTATTGGAACACAATTCTTAATTATTATGGGTTTCCGTTGGTGATAGGCGGTGTCAATCCGGACCCGGGTTGGGGTGGGAAAGAAATTGTGACTTTATTTGTGGGGCTGGTTATTAAAGGATTGGTTCACTTAAACCAAAAAAAACTTTTGCTGATAATTTACTCACCCCCATGTCACTCCAAGATGTCCATCCATGTCTTTCTTCTCTTCAGTCGAAAAGAATTTAAGGTTTTTGATGAAAACAGGATTTTTCTCCATATAATGGACTTCAATGGACTCCCAACAGTTTCAAGGTCCAAATGACTTTTTCAGTGCAGCTTCAAAGGGCTTTAAACGCTACCAGACGATGAATAAGGGTATTATCTAGCGTAACGATGGGTAATTTAAAAAAAAGTTTAAGTTTTATAAGCACAAATGCTTGCCTTGCTCTGTTCTGTGATGCGTATTTGTGACTCTCCTGTTCAAACTCACAATTTTTTTTGTTGAATGAACGAAATGACTCGAAATATATTTGTTCATTTGTTCATTACATATATTATAAATAATTTTACCACATGAGAAATACAATGTGTGGCGGAAGTGCACGACAAAAGACCGAAATGAGTGACTGTCATGCTCAATGAGCGACACTTGAGAGCCCTGGGTGTGTGTGTGTTACGTGTATAGACCCCATCACTGAGGAAGTCTCTCTCAGTTAAATGTATGTGTTAATTAAGGAGAGAGAGAGAGAGAGAAAGAGAGAGAGAGAGAGCACATGCATGAAATGAGTAGCCTGTTGCAGATTTGGTGAGGGCCCATTCACTGGACCTTTTCAGGGGCCCAGTCCTTTCTGTGGGTGGGACTGACTGAAGGTAAAACTTATTGCTTCGGCATACCAAGACTTTTTGCACAATGCTGTGCTTCCAGCTTTGTGGGAAGGCTCTTGTCTACTCCAGCATGACTATGCCCCAATCCATAAAGCTTGGTCCATAAAAACATGGTTGGAGTTTGGTGTGGAATAACTTGACTGGCCCGCACAGAGAGCCCTGACCTTAACCCCATCCAACACCTTTGGGTTGAACTGGAATGGAGATTGCGAGCTCAGCGTCCAACATCAGTACCTTACCTCACAAATGCTCTACTGGATGAATATGCAAAACATTTCCACAGAAACACTCGAAAATCTTGTGGAAAGCCTTCCCAGTAGAGTGAAAGCTGTTATAGCTGCAAAGGGGATGTTGGTGTCCCTGTTGGTGTAATGGTCAGGTGTCCCAATACTTCTGTCCATATAGTATAGCATTTTAAAGGATTTCTGAGAACCTGTGACATTCATTGACCCTTTGTTTTGCCCCTTTTGAAGATGCCAACAGCAGCCCCAGATTCCTGTGAGCCAGAACCTCTCCCTATTCCTCCACCCCGAGAGACTCCTGGCCCCACAACATCCATCAACTCTTTTTACAACACTGCCCCCCGCTTACCTCCATACACTGCCTATGACCTTCAGGTAAATGCATTCACTTTGAGCTGTCAGCCCACGCTGTGTTTCATGCTTTAGTGGGCATATTTATTATATATATATATATATATATATATATATATATATATATATATATATACATACAAGCTTCTGTCTTATCACTGTTTAAACAGAGAAAACTTTTTCTTAGAAAAGACACAGGCATATTGACATCAGATTTTGAATGTATATAGATCTGAGTGTCATCAGCATAAAAGTGAAAGTTAAGACCAAGTGTTCTTAAAAGTTGGCCAAATGGAAAAATGTAAATACTAAAGAGTAACGGGCCCAAAACTGATCCCTGGGGAACATGTTTTAGAGAAAACATATATTTCATAATGTGATTTTTCCCCCATATTTAATTCTTTTACTTTGATGAAAGGTTGGATTTTTGGCAATTTTTTAAATGAAAGATCAAAAGGAAAAACGACGCATATTTATTTTTTACAGCCAGTTTTGATCATATTTACCAGGGGCATATCTAGAACATTTTATTTATTATGCCTGTCAGTTAGCAAGTTTACTTTGTGAACTTAGTGCAATTAATTATTTGTACATTTTAAATAATTTTATGCAAATAAACAATGTATATAATATTTATTAAAGTTTTTTTTTCAAAAATATACTTTACTCACCCTCATGTCGTTCCAAACTCATAAGACTTTAGTTCATCTTTGAAAACACATAGATGTTTTTGATTAAATCTGAGCGCTTTCTCCCTCCATTGACAGCTACGCAACTACCAGTTTGACTCTTCAAAACGTTCATAAAGAGATCGGAAAACTAATTCAGATGAAGTTTGGTTTAGTCCAAATTTTCTGAAAAGGCTGGATCGTTTTTTACAGTTGACTGAGAGCCTTATAGATTTTACTTTATATGTTTTGAGTCTGTATGCTAAGAACATGTCATCTGCTAATGTGTCTTTACAGGGTGCCAGCTTGTTTCCTGACTCTTCTGGTCTGTCTGATGATTCCCAGTCTGGAGCCAGTCACATATGGCCAAATATGATCCCACCTCGTTATCTCCTCCTTATTACCCACCTGATGAGAAGCCCCCACCATACAGCCCCTAAGGGACCAGTCTGAGGAAGACATTTTTCCTGCCAAGAGAGAACTGGCATTGGGTATTTTTTGGATAATAGTCTACCACCACCTCATTGAACAATAATTGTTCTGAAAGAACAACCGTTGCAGAAGAGGCTCACCTATGCGGCAGGTTAAGTATAGAGAGACTACAGCGTTAACCACAGGCATTCAGCACCAAACAGCAAATGTAATATGCAACATTAAACCCATACAAGATTTGCTCAAGTCAACAAACCTGATGTGTGAAATATTCATGTTATATAGCCTCAATCCAGGAGGACTATAACAACTAGCCTGATTATGAGATCAAGACTGTTCACAGATAAGCCTTAAAATGTGTGTCCGCTTCCAGTACAGCTTCACCTGGTTCGCAGCCTCTTAATCTTATAGATAACCTCTGTGGGTCTCCTACATGTGATTCCTCTGAGTAAGTCCATAATGTGAACTCCTCCCTTCCAAAGTGTCCCAAGGTGTTTTGCCTCGCCTCTGCTCCCTCAGCACGAAGGATCGAGTCTCGTATCTTATCTTGCAATTGATTTGCACTTTATTGTCTTCAGAATTGACACAGTTCTACGTAAGTACTTGAGTTATTTGTAACTGTTTCAGGCAGCTAGATTGTAAAGAAAATATTTTTAGGCTGAACCTTACTTTTTTTTTGTCTTGAGTGCTTCATTAGGATCAAAGATCTAACCTGTAATATGTGCTATTTCTTTTGCATTACGTCAAGCACACAATCATATCACAAATTCAAATAATCTTTCATGACAAAAATATCCTTTAATAAGCTCTTACAACTTTCAAAACCTGTACTTCTCACATTCATCTGCCACTTTTGAGCTGCCGTCATTTCGGTCTAGAAATGACAGGACTTACCAAATGTAAAAAAGGAGTAACTATTGTATAAATATACATGGGTCTAACCTAAAAAATCTCTCCACATTGAAAATATGATATCAGTGTGTGTATGTGTGTGCAATGCTGTACATGTTGTACATAAACCGAACAACCGAACCGCCTTCTCGAAATTGAGTCTTAAGACTAATAGTGTTCTCCCTTTCATCCGTTTGTGTTCACTGTGAGTGTCAATTCAATACATTGTACTTTATGTGCTTGATTTATATCAATAACTTTGTCCTTTACTGAAGTGAGTAGAGATATTACAACAAACTCAACTATTTCATGACTTCCTGGTTGATGTTTAAGTGCAACTGGTGATTATTCTACAGCCACATGCTATAAAGTAAGATCTTTGCCTCAATTGTTCATGTTACATGAAAGCATTGTTTACCTTTGATGTTAAAATCTTAAAATGTAAGACTGATAGTTCAGCTGGAATAGTTTTTTTCCAAATATGTTCACCGGCATTTGACCATTGAATCCATTGTATCCCGCATCATGTGGAACCTGCACATTACAGACTATAATCATGAACTAGTGCTTTATGATCGTCGACAAGATCCACTCTGACATAATAGAGAGGCAGGAATGCTTTTATCAGTGACTGGAGGTTATCATCCTGGAAAATACTAACCAATTCCATGATGCTCTTATAAATAAAAGAAATACATGTGTATGTTCTTCAAATTTTTATTTCATTCTATCACACTAAGACCTAAAAATAAATAGTTTACAAAAGAGAAGAAATTGTTAAAATGAAGGGCTTTAGTACTATTATGTACAATACATGACTATGTTAGAGCGCTAGAACTGACTGGAAGAATCTCATTCTTCTCACAGCCCACAAAGCTAAAAAATTATAAAACTATGCTGAAAAAATAATTGTAAAAATTATATATATGTATATACAAAAAGAGAGGTCCTTTGTATTACCAACATTACCCTTTATACCCTGGACATTTCAGTATCTTGTTTCTATAGACATGCCCTGACGAGGGATGAATATTTCTCTTCAGGTCCCAATGTTCATAATGTAGCCTAATATAAATAAACAACCTCGAAACATAATTAATGGACAGATGACATAAACATTTTATATATTTACTCCATCCTTCTTAAAAACTGCTGACAATCAACAAAAACTATAAATACAAACATTCAAACCATTTTTTACTGCAGGACCGGAACCTGCCATTAACACTGATCTATCTAATAACGAACAATTATATAAAAACTACAATAATAAGCCAACAAGAAAATTAAAACAATGTTAGCATCTCTTTAAAATGAAACTGAAAATGAAAGGAATACACTTTATTTTAAGATGACAAAGTTACATTGTACTAAATTGTACCAACTCAAATAAGTACTGAGTAATAAGAGTTAGAGCTTGGTTTAGGGTTATTTACTTGAAATTATGCATAAATACTGTTATTACTATAGTAAGTACACGTAGTAACAGGCAACTACGTCACCTTCAAATAAAGTGTTACCGAATAATTTAGTGATGATGATTTCACTGTTACATTTGATTTTGGAATTATGATTCAAAAAGCATTTACACATTAAAGTTACATAACTGTAATAAAATAATAACTGTACTTGAACCCTACTAATTACACCCAAAATGGTTGTACTGTCCAGAACATAAAAGTGAACAGGTAAGCTCTACAAAGATCTAATGTAGCTGTACATAAATTATGTATTATCTACTTTGTCGAAGAATTATTACGATTCATTCAATAATGGACTGTGAAACTGAACTGTAACCCAGTGCTAAGTAACAAATGTATCTAAATTTACATTAAACCACCTTGAAACAATTTTTAGTTGATGGATACTGAAGTTGAGTTTCCAGAGCACGAACAAATGAACAAGGCACCAAAGCAAGAGGAGTGAACAAGCATGCTCAGTACGTCTCTGGTATAACAAACTCAAATTCGTTTGTTTCGGCATTTATTTGGTCGACAGGCCGCGGCCCAGGTCGAACGTGAGCCATTGGCCTGTTTTGTGCTTCCGATTCTACAAAGATGTCATCCCAGCTCAGTGCTTTGCTTTGGCTAGATGGAAGTGGCTGGTTGGTAAAGTGCTCTTTGTCGGGGTTAACATGTTGGACAATCCCATCTTCGTTTATCACCGGAATCCCCCGACTCGTCAGACACAAAGGAATATGGTTTGAACTGTAACGTTTTACAAGGCAGCAGACGATACAAGTTGTTGCAAGAGTCATCTTTCTCTTTCCTTCCCGAAGGATCTTGGTTGTGCATTTGCTTGCAGTGGGTGGACAAAATCTGATAATTGAGAAACATTTCACTGCACAGTAAACACTGGTATCGTCTTTCGCCTGTGTGCGTGATTTCGTGTTTGGTTCTGTACTCGGCCAGGGCAAAAACCTTGCTGCAGTAATGGCACGGATACTTCCGTTCCCACGAGTGAGTGTTGAAGTGCCGCCTGAGGCTCGTCAGGCACACGTAGGGACGCTTGCACACAATGCACACGTAAAAGGTCTTTCCATCCATGATAAGTTCATAGTGATCCTCCTGATCTAGCTTTGATTTTTTCTTTCTTTGAGGCGAGTTATTGGTCATGTCGGGAGAATCGAGCGGCATTTGCGATTTCCTACCAGGAGCCACTCCCTCCCCGGCATCCTCTTTTACTGGAACGATGTCGTAGGTGTTTTCACCAATGTTGGCATATACTTTACAACCAGGCGATAGCGAGTCAATTTCCGAGGCTTTGTCTAACGTTATAGTCTTTCGCAGACACTGCTGGGAGCATGTTTATTGCAGGGTTTGGTCCATTATTGGTGCTATACGTCGGCCTTACATCCGACAGTCTGATTTTTCCGGGATGATCGGGCGATAGCTCTAGAAGGACCTTTTTCTTTTGGACACCAAGTATTTCGTTGTTGTCTAGAGGCAGTGAGGTGCTGTGAGCGTCCGAAGAGAGGCTGTTGACGCAAGATGGGGTTGTGGGCTCACTGTGTGAGCTCGTTTTTACTGGTGAAGTGAGAATACTGCTACTGGTTTGTGGATTCGAGACGAGGATGACATCTGGTTGGGGCTCAAGGTTATTTTGAAGAGATGTGTTTCTTTCAGAAGGAAACTTGTCATTACCAACTTGGGCTGTTGAATCTTTAGAGGCAATTCCTTCCTCGTTTGTGTTTTTTGTTTTTTAGCCTCTGGTCCTTCTTGCGTGTCATTAATATCTGATATCTTGGACTTTTGAGCTTGTGGGGCGTCTGTTTTTGAGACAAAAAGAACATCATCGTCTGAGTCTATTTCCTTTTCTGCATTACCACCTGCCATGTTGAACTCTTCAGCAGACAGTGAGAAAGTCTCAGTAATAATTGGCATATTCTCAGCTCCAGTGTCATTTTTCTCAGAGGAATTGACACAGTTGTTGTCACTTTCTTTAGACAGGCCGGGTAATCCCTTGACTTGTGCGAGAGGTGTTCCTAAATTGGCTATGAACGTCACGCCTAAAATTTTACCAGTGCTGATGAGATCCTCAAGTCTGTCAGATCGAACCCTGTAGATTTTTGAAGTGTACATGTAGTTCAAAATTATATCAAATATGTCTGCCTTGACAAAGTTCAGCTCTACAACTGTTCCAGCAACGGAGAGATTTGACGGAAATAGGTACTCAAGGCGGATAGCACACATTTGTGTGCCTTGAACTTCGGTCTTGCACGATTATGGTGATGTCACAGAATAAACCACTGTGTCGCTCATCATTGATGGACTTCAACAGTGATGCTGGATACTGAGTGTCCGCTGCAGATATTAGCTTTAGTTTCGACATGCCTGTGAGGAAAAGGGTATAATAAAATTAAATGTACTATAACATTTTGAAAAGATAAGCATTAATAACAAATTAAATCTATTATAAAACATTTTCAAATGTAATTAAATTAAATATGCAACGCGTTCTGCATAGTGCTTTCAAGTATGTAATAGATACACTCTTATGACACATTTCAGCTGCCTGGCAATGGAAAATAAATCCCATTTTCATTTTTTATTCTCAGATTATTATGTCGTTATAAACATAATTTAAAAGTTCGATAGAACTAACTTAGATTTTGATTATAAATTCACGGAAGCATAATGTGGAAGCTGCAACAGCACGAGAATCGAAAGCACGCTAGCTGGCTAATTGTACAGCAACAAAAGACAAGCATAAAGAAATGCGGCTTGAAAAGTAATATGAAACTAATGCTTTTGACTAGTTTGGCGTCATTCAACTTAATATTATTCCCATGAGCCCACAGCTTTTGATGATAGAACTAGTAGGGCACCGGTGGGCATCGGTCAGTGTAAAAACAATAACAAATGGCTCAATTCAACCCTCCTTCCTGGTTTGGCGGCAGCGCGCGGCCTATCTGTCTATGATGCAGAACAACGCGTATGGAGCTAAAATAAGATGAATTATAGTTTTAATCACCCACAATCTCGGAATTAAATTCGCAAAATCATATACCTGCAAATCGACCAGTTAAAATCCACGATTCCCTTTACTGAAAAACAACAATGACAGAGTCAGTTGCCGTGGACAACACAACGGAGCTAGAGTTCCTTGTGTGGGACTGTGAGATGAACGAGTCTCGCGCTATCGCATCCACCAGCCGACAGGAGTCGCGCTCGACAGTCTGCCACAACAGACGCGTGATGAATGTTAATGAGACAAGGCAAAAATATGTACTTGTATCTACACACGTACAAATATATAAATGCACTGGGAGAACAAATACATGATGCAATAATATAGAAAAGATAGATTAAAAATATATGCAAATAGGGAAAATTCCATATATTTGAAAAGCTTGAGGAGTACATTATTTTTCGTATTTGAAATTGTTTCCATATATATATTCCATATATTTTCAGGTTAGTGTAATACAAGTTTTTTTACTAGTCTCATTTTGTAGATAAAATAACCAAGTATGTTTATATTTTCGGTTTTCAGTCTGTAGAATGGTACTATATAAAATAATCATATTAATATTATATTAATATTATTATTTAATAATAAACAATGTAATAACTGAAAGTTACAAAGTGTTTTATTGACAATGAAGTATAGCCTACAACAGGCTTACATGGTGTGTAAAAAAAGGGTATAGATTAGGCAGCTTTGTGTTGGTTTCAAAAAACTTGTTCTTATATTAAATAAAATTCATAATGAATAGAATAAAACAGCATAGATAAACTTTCAGACAATGCTGTCAGGTGCTTAAAAAATTCAATTTTGAATAGAAAATATGGAGAACACACAATCTGTTCATTTTTCACTATATATGTATATATGTATATATGTATATATATATATATATATATATATATATATATATATATATATATATATATATATATATATATATATATATATATATAGCAAAGCTTCCATCTTGTCAAATACACTACAACTACATCTGTCATAGTCCTAATACTTGTGGGGACAAATTATTAAATCAACATGCATTTCCCAGTAGGATTAAAAGCATTAAAAGGGGAATCCAAAATGATCCATAACAGATTGTAGTGCCATTTTGTCCATATGCGCACCTTCCAGGTCTCCAGGGGGCGATATTGCGTGAGTCTTCTCACAATTCTCCGTGATAGAAGAATTTAGCGTAACGGAAACGTAAACACAAGCAGCAACGAGTCCAACGACACTGTTTTGATTTGGTTCCACGGCCTGCGTTTAAGTTGTTTACAGGTTCCGTGGTGAGTCTCAACACGAAAATTGCCTCGGTAACGTTAGTTAAAGAACTTGAAATCGCAGTTCGCTTTCCTACGTTAGCTAGAATAGCTTTGCTAGTTCATGGTGAACTGCGACATTACAACAACATGTAATTAACACGTTTTTGACCCTAACATTATAAGAAAGGAAAACTTAAATTAACACGTTCAAGTTAATAAGACAGATTATAGTAATGCCCGAGCTGGACGTTAAATATTCAGGCCCCGTGAGCCCGAAGAGACGCCGTGGCACTAGCCGCTCCAACAGCCGCTCACCGGAGAACCGAGGACTCAAGAATCACAGAAACGACTACGAAGACGAACACAAATCGCGATACGTCGATAAAGACAGGAACAAAAACCGGTTTCGATTTGGCGGTTCTCGAAGTCGCTCGAGGTCACGGGAAAGAGATCGGACAAATTGGTCAGATCAGAGAGACAGAGAACACGGTGTTGGATCAAGATCCGATTACTATGAGAAGAGAGATGATGCCCAACGACAGAGACAAGACGCCTTCATCGCAAGGTTAGACGTATTATCTCTACACTGTGCAATAAATTGTTTGTTGTAACATTTAATAGGTATGTGGACAAAAAATTAAAATTCAACAAATGGATAGCATGTGTGGAAAGACCTGGGTACCCCTTTAAAAAAAAAGTAAATATGTCAAGTATGAAGAAAGTTACAACATTTTATAGTTCAGTAATCAGCGCCTATTATTGTCTCATTTCTAAGGTGAAAACAATAGAATTTAGTGTGACCGAAAACAAGTTGTTTTTTCACAAAAATGCTCATAACTTCCTCAATATTCAAGATATCTTAATGAAATTTTCTGTGGAGATGGGTTTCATATAGTTATTTGGATCTAACGTGGGTTTCATGTTTATTTGGATCTAATCAACTTAATTTTAACACACTTAAAGGCTGATTTGGCCTATCTTTTATGGTATTTTTCTGACGAGCAGTTGTTGAAAATACAAATAATTGAATGGAAAACAACGATCCAAGGAAAATTATATATCCTTAATTTAAAAGATGGATTTTGGTTGATTCATGCTATTTCCAGTTGTGTAAGAATATAGAGTTAACAATACTAACGCTGGTGGAGGAAAGAAAGTGGAGGAGACCACACAAAAGTTGAGTGTAGCCTACACGACGCGCTGCATTTTGACAGCTTTTCTACAGGTAACGTTCAGTGTCGGTAGTCATAAAAAAAGTGGGGGAGTTTAAATGGCCACGAAATTTTGTACAGCACACCACAAACATATGTTCTTCATGTCTACCTTCCTCTGAAAGGTGTCCAAAGTGGGTAAAAATAATTTCGTGACAGTTGAATTCTTCCATATTGTTTGAAATCGCCTTTCAGGAGGAAAATGCAGCCTGACTAGAAAAAAATTTAAAACAAATGTGCAGTCGAAACCTCTAATGATGTGATTGGGTAAAAATAATCAAGGATTCCCACAGCGAGTCAATGAAAACAGCGCATTTTAGGAGACCCGCTCAAAATGAGTCGGGAAAATCCGGCACAGAGATTTGGAACACAATGGCGGCCGCTATTTATTGATATGTCCACATACCTACATTTAAAGGCGGTGGCATTTATTCTCCTTCTGTTTTCTCTATCAAGGCGTCTGCAGGAACGTGAAAGAATTGGTGAACAGGGATGTCCTGAGGTCTGGGGATATTCTCCAAGAGTCAGAGAACCTGAGTAAGTGATATTGAATACCACATAGTGTCATTACTTACTGTCTATACAGTTTTAATATCTGTGTCATATTAAGCATTAAATAGGTGTCAATCAATCTGCATTTCATTGTCACAAAGCTGCTGTCATCACATATGTAATCTCTTTTCACAATGGCCTAAAATAGTGTATTCACAGTAATTTTCGTCATATACTCCATGTGCTTCCACATTTTCATCTGATCTCTTGTAATAGCTCAGACGAACACACTCCTGTAGAAGAGGACGTGAAGAACAGCAGCTCTGATTCAAGTTCAGAGGGTAAATGATTCTTTAAAATCTCAATGTTTTTTTGTTTTTTTTTTGCATTATAGCACGTTTACTGAATGTGACATGGAAGTTGCTGAATAAACAATCTAAATGACTGATTTCATGCCCACAGATGAAAAGAAGAAAAAGAAAAAGAAGAAGAAGAAGAAGTCAAAAAAGAGAAAAAACAGGAAGCACTCAGAGGACAGCGAGTCAGAAAGTGATTCAGAAGGTTTGGGGCATATATTTTTATTCTAAAACTTCTTATTCTTATGATATGTAAGATTAAATGAAATGTTTTCTTGCTTGTTTTCCAGAAGAGATGAAAAAGAAGAAAAAAAGAAGAAAAGTAAAAAGTAAGACTTGTGTTTTCTTAGGTAGTAAGTGTACTGAATCAGCGTTTTTATACAGTAGCATGATTGTGTCCTCAGGAAGAAGTCAAAGAAGAAGAAGGCGAAGAAGAATCACAAAGAGTCCAGTAGCTCTAGCAGTGAACATTCAGAGGAAGAAGAAGAGGATGTCAATGAAGTCTCATGGGTGGAGAAGACTGGTGTTGGAGAAAATGTTGTTGGACCTGAAGCTCCTCTCACTCACCTGTCCCAAGATGATAAGCCTTTAGAGTAAGCATTTGATTCCTCCTTCACTTTGTTGCTTAATTATAACAGTCGCTGTTTTTATATCATGTTTGATCCTGAATGTTTCTGCCCTATCATTTTTTCCATAGTTTTGGCCACGCTTTGCTACCAGGTGAAGGTGCTGCCATGGCAGAGTTTGTCAAAGCAGGAAAACGTATTCCGAGAAGAGGTGAAATCGGCTTGACTAGTGATGAGATTGCGGATTTTGAAAAATCTGGCTTTGTCATGAGTGGAAGCAGGTATGAATCTTTTATACACCACGTAGATAAATTATTGTTCGATAGTTTGGGATCAGTATTTTGAAAGAAATTAAAGGGGTCGTTTACTGCTTTTTTTTCTTTGCATGATTGTGTTTATGGGGTGCAATATAACTTCGTGTTTTTTTTTTTTGTTTTTTTTTAACCTTATTTTGCATAACAGGCAGTGGGCTCAGATTGGTTAGTTTGGGCCGGTGTGTTGTAATTAGCTAAACTGTGTAGTGCACGTTGTCCGTAAACTTCACGTCCATTACCTTTACGGGCAAAAGTTTCATGGGCTCTGAATGTAACTAATGATGTCAATGCTGCCTATATAATATAATTAATATAATCGAATAAATGACTGAGTAATACTGTTCTTTTTAAAGTTATTTTGATATAACGAACAACGTTTATTCACAAAACGTACTATACTCAGTGTATCGTTTTCTTATGTGTACATGTGGCAACTGTGTTAACCATACTATACACTGATAACAGCAGCTGATGTTTGCTGTTGCGATTACATAATTTTTTTCACTTTATACACGCTTGTCTTATACACACAAAAAAGCATCAAACTACCCAGTGACTATAAACAAACAGCATTGGCATTACGTTCTTGATCAAATAGAAAAATTACGTCATAAAGTATACATGGAAAATACATTTACAAAATTAGTACATAATTACAAATTCAGGTCCAAATTGTTTGTAGCCTATACGTTTGACACACACGAAATAGCATAACTAAGTGGCTATAAAGCCAGCGCTGGCATTTAATAAAACTAAAACAGTATGGCTGAAATTATACATGCAAATACATTTAAAATGATTAAGTCTTAGCCTACTTACAGGTTGTGGCCCAAAAACTGCTGCCCTCTGGTTTTAAAGAACTGCTTCATGTTTTAGTAACAGTTTCTTGTTGAATTCGTGGAGATTCTGGAAGCTGTCTTCCGTGTCTTCTGGATGAAATTACGATTGTAATTTCCAGGAACATAATCAAACATACATTTTAGCCATTGTTGACAAACTACAGTTTCCGTGGGAAGTCCGAACACTGAAGACTTGACAGCTGGGTGAAAATAACACAACTTTGACGAGCCACAGAAATATGGCCATGCGTTTTTTTGCATATTCCGGAGAGAGGGTTGATGTAAATTTATGGGTTAGTCGCGTATAAAACCCGGAAAGTATCTCGTTGTAGTCCCAGTCGTTTTTGTAGGCATTAAACTTCCTGATTTTTAAAAGGCGATATCTCTGCTCTTATTGAACTTTTAGCGCAGCAACTTCAGATACTGTTCATGCACCAACCGCAACATTACACATTATTTAAAATGAAAAAAGTGAAATCGCTATCAACCACCTCTTTAATACTTTTATTTAGCAAGGAAAAGTGTACATTTATAATGTTACATAGATTTCTAGATATCTATTTCATACGAATTCTGTTTTGAGCTTTCTATTTTAAAAAAAAATAAATCCTGACAAAATGTATCATGGTTTCCAAAAATAAAAGAAAAAATGAAGAAAACGTTTTCAACATTGAAAATAATACGAATTGTTGCTTGAGCACCTAATCATCATATTAGACTGATTTTTGAAGCATCGTGTGACACTAAAGACTGAAGTAATGATGCTGAAAGCTTTGCCTTTAGAGGAATAAAGTACATTTTGAAATATATTACAATAGAAAACGGGTATTTTAAATTGTAAAAATATTTACAATAATACTGTTTTAAATTTATTGGTATCAAATAAATGTAATAAAACTTAACTTAATTACCGGCCCCAAACTTTTGAATGGTAGTTTATTTTCATATGCTATTATTCCCTCAGACATCGTCGTATGGAGGCTGTGCGTTCTGAGAAAGGAAAACCAGATCTATAGTGCTGATGAGAAGAGAGCGCTTGCATCCTTTAACCAAGAGGAAAGGAGAAAGGAGAGAGCAAAATCCTTTCAAGCTTCAGAGAAATGGTGTACAGAAAAACTAAAGGCAAAGATGAGAAGTAGACTGTCCTGCAGAATTATATTTTCAGTTTGTTTGTCTTTATTTTTCTTTTTAAACTGAAAAAAAAAATTATTAAGACAGATTTTACTGAAATAATATTTTCTCTGCTTGGACATCCTCCTGTGCAATACACAGTGAGAGGCTTGTGAACTAATATTGTTGTGTAAAATTATTTTTAATTGCGAGTAAGGAATAAATTGTGACCAGTAGAACTCAAATAATTACCCACTGCAAAACCCTTAATGTGATGTGTTTTTTTTTTTTGCATCTAAATAAACAGAATGGTCACGTGATTCACCGTCATGTTGGAACTTTCCTTAACTATGAGAATTAACTTTTTTTAGTAATAAATATTAGTAATAAATAACCCTGTGTTAACCTTGTGAGGTTAGTACTATAGTCTTTGTTTATAAGATCTGTCCTTGGAATATCTAATTGCAGGAACTTTCAACAATATTCATTTTCTTAAGAATTATTTCATTTAAGTTGAGTTTATGTAGTGCATTTAGAGTATTATTAACCGCCCATATAAATATATTACATGGCAACATAGGAAGTATAAACTATCAGAGGTGGACAAAGTACAAAACTTCCTTACTTGAGTAAAAGTACAGATACTGGTTAAATATTACTCCGTTACAAGGAAATTTTGTAAAGACCGATTTTTACTTAAGTAAAAGTACAGAAGTACTTGTTTTCACAAGTAGGCCAACTCAAGAATCAAAAGGAAATGCCAATGTATTGTTTTTTTTTATTGTTGCATGTACTTACAAAACCTTATGCCTTTGAATCTATGCCTGCCTATCTAATACCTCATATCAGTATCAAATGTATTTCTAGAACACAGTTCCAGTAGTGGGATTGAACTTGCAACCTAATTCATGGCTGACGTTACTACTTTCTATTCAAGGACCTTGACAGAATTGTAGTAAAAAGTACAATATTTGTCTTTCAAATGTAGTGAAGTTAAAAAGTTTCCAGAATAAATAATACTCATTTTAAGTACAGAAACTCAAAACTACAGTCAAAGTACAACTCAAAGTACAGTACTCAAGTAAATGTACTTTGTTACTGTCCAACTCTGTATACTATGTAACTATAAAAAAAACTGGATTTTTACATTCAAGAACAGTAGATGTCCATGTAATGAAAGTCAAAGCTCCCATTATTATTTGACCACTGATTTTCTATAACTCATGTGAGCTACTGGATAAGGATTTTTAAAAATGTATCCAAGATTGCATTTACAAATAATGAAATATATACACAATGAGAATTTATAGTAGAGCTGAGCTTAACTAGTTTTGGTTAACTAAACATTCGTAATAGTCATTTTTATGACTTTCCCAGGACTGGTAGTCACAATTATATAACTGTAAGAGCCACAAAGAGTGTTGTAAGCATTATGCTTTGGAAAAGAATATGTAATGTGTGCTTGCTTGCTTCTTGATCGTTATCTTAATTTTCTCCACTGGACTTCTAAATGGATGTAAAAAGCGTACATGATTCGCTTTACAAAATAAGTGTTTCTACTTTAGTACAATTTGTCTGCTGATTGCATCTCATACTCTATATTTTCTACTAATACTCCATTTAAAGCTGTTAAAAGACTCTATGCAGCCTGTTTATTACATAAACATATTACAACCTGTTTACGCACATTACATGTACTTTGTATACTTTCAAGCATTCTGTAGATGCATTTAAATTGATCAATTATAATTATTTTAAGTACTTTGCACATTTTGTAGATTGTGGAGTATATAGTATGTTGTATGTAGTGACATTCTAAAAACTTCAAAGATTGGACCATACACTATTTTAACTGTCTCATTAAACTGGAGTAAGAATTGAAGTGACAAAAAAAATTATATAATTTGATGTTTTTAATTTAAATTGGGTTAAGAATCAAATCTGATCCAGTTCCATAAATATAATGCAGTTAACCATGCAAAACATTCATATCCAAACATACAAGTGGACTAGCTTCAAAAAGAATGATGTAACAACTCTTATGAAACTTTCAAATATGAAAAAAGGAGCCAAGAGCAACCAATGTTATAATTTAAAGACACAATTTTAATAGATGGCTGGACAAAATGTACATTTCAGTTTCATCTAGGTGACTCTTCACTTGATGTTTTCAAGTCCCTGTGAAAAGACAACAAACAGAAAAACATTAGAACACCTGTTATTGTGAGCATATTGCCAGTACTGATACATATTTACATGCAAGCTAATATATATATATATATATATATATATATATATATATATATATATATATATATATATATATATTTTTTTTACCTTGGGTCGGTAATGTTCACCACTTCCAGACACTCTCTTGTCTTCTCCATCAAATACCAGTGATAGGGATCCCGTGCAATCCTTTTATCCTATGAGTTAAAGAACATTGATTAAGTGCTGCAGACATGACAAGGGCATACAGAATTTCCCGTAAAATGTAAGAATAGAACAAACGTTTCTAACTATTGATATATTCACTAAATCATATACTCAATGACTTGAGTGTGACAAAACATTATTCATCATCATAACTAACCTTTCCACCGTTTGTGAACTTCTGGATTTGAGCAGTAGCAACACCAGGAATCATCAGACAAACTGTCATAATAGCAAAACCGGGCAATATCTCATACCACATGGTTGTGGAGAAATATGAGTGTAAAACACACAGAAATTGTATTAACGGGTTTCCCAAAAAAAATCTTGCAAAATTATCGTTTACATGGGGCAAAATGTCTACCCTATCCTATGACGGTCACATAGACAACTTCCGAGAAGTGTATAATTCACTTCCGCGTGTGAAAATCTCGCCTGTTATACTGCAGCGCCGCGTGGTGGCTCTTCCTTTAAAAACTACTACTACAGATTAATGTCTGTTTAGGACCTCTATGGGTAGGACATGAGTAACTCAGAATTATATTATTCCCCAATATAATACTACAAACAAATTTGAAAGGCCTTGCTTTTTTGTTTTACTCTCCATAATAGCAACAATATCGTTTTCTAATTATTTCAGCACCACAGAAAAAAAGAGGTGTTTGATTGCTGAATTTACACCAGTGAATATGAAATTTAACAAGTATAATCTCAAGATTAATATTGTATGCTTAATTTTCCAAACTCTTTCCATATCCAGTCATTTTTAAGTTTTGAAAGCTCCCCGCCATAACATATTTGCATTTGGCCATACCAGAGGATAGTTGGCTCCAATAAGCAAAGATGAACAGTTTACATGTCTTGGTTTAACTTGAATAGAAAATGTGTGCTTAGCAAGGTAACATTTTATTGATCTTTTTTGTTATGAGAAATGTATTAAGTGAAATAGAGAATATAGCTTTATTATTGTTTTTGCTTGTCAAATAAAGCAAATTTTACCTCAGACTTTTTGCTTCATGAGCCGTAGCCAATCAGAGACGCCTGCTGGTGTTACAGAGAAACAACTGCGGAAAGTTGGGCACTGGAGAGAGATAGCAGACACGACAACAAGAACAAACAAGTCAGACATCGTTGCTAAAGTTGGAAAGGGATCATGAAGGAGGACAAGGAAAATACTCGTCCCAGAGAAGGAAAGTGGACATAAATTGTGATGAAAACGACAAACCAGAGAAGCCAAATAAAGAGAAGAAGGAAGCTATGACAAAGGTAGTTAGTTAGCAGGCAGGCTAGCTGGCTAAGTTACATTCCTGCTACAAATATAGCCTACGAACAAAGCAGCTACTTGGCGCTTAACTTTTCAAATACTATAACTTATTGTATGTGACTGTATTTATAGTTATATGTTTACATATTATTCGCTGTTTGATTTAAACGTTGTAGATGAAAATGCTTCAACGTTATAGTTAGCAAATCCTCCTGTCAAAGTGTCCTAACACTGCGAGGATTTGACACCTTTGTTAGCACAATAATATAGAAAAATCATATACCCAGTGGCATGTAAAATAAGACATTATTTTATTCCATTATTCCAACATGTTATATTAACAATTACTCTTAATCACGTAGACTTGTGTCGTATAGGTTCTACCGTGTATACAATATATGAACTGTACACATCCAATATATATATATATATATATATATATATATATATATATATATATATATATGTATATATATATAATTGTCCATTAATTTAGATTGTGATCCGACGTCTGCCTCCAAGTCTAACTAAAGAAGACTTAGAGGAACAACTGCAGCCTCTTCCAGAGCTAGATTATCTTGAGTTTTTCTCAAGTGACACTAGGTTTGTATGTGCTGTATTTCATAAAAAAGCAGAAGAGTGACAAATAAAAGGTATTGTATGGCTGATCAAGGTGTTTGTTTATCTGCAGTCTTTTCCCTCATCTGTTTGCAAGAGCATATCTGAATTTCAAAAATCAAGATGACGTACTTCTCTTCAGAGACCGTTTTGATGGCTACGTCTTCATTGATAATTGGAGGTTTGGCTTTTAAGTCATTATTATTTCCAGAATTCACTATTTACTCTCTAATAAGTCAGTTTTGGAATCAAACGTTTGTGACATTTACTTTAAATGTAAAGATTTCTTATAATTCATTATTATAGATTTTAATGCCTCAGACTGAGATGTTCTCTATGCTGGTGAACTTCTCCTACAGTAAAACGTTTTTTTTTTTTGTTTTTGTTTTTTTTTGCATGTTATGGACAAGAATATCCTGCCATTGTTGAGTTTGCACCATTCCAGAAAGTTGCTAAGAAAAGAAGCAAGAAGAAGGATGCCAAAAGTGGAACAATTGAAGATGGTAATCATTGCAAAAAATAGTTAACAAGGGGAAGAAGCTAGTCACATGTTAGTACTTATGTTTTATAGTATATTGCTGTGTTTAATACTTTAGAAGTGATTTGTCCGTCTACATCTTTTATTTACTTTTGTTTTTTTTGTCGATGTGCCCTCGTAATATTTGTTCAAATTCATTAAAGTCCCCTCACAATGACACCTCTTTTCTTCTCTGATGATGTGGGCACAGGTGCAAGGGCTGGACAATAATCTCTCCCATCCCACAACCTTTCAATCAGAAGATCGCTGCAATTCACAAACAACGATACAATCAATATCCCGATGAACATAAACAATTTCCGCACTATTGTCTTGTTTCATAGACAGGGTATAGAGATTAAGCCAGGATTATTCTTTAGTTCAATTAGGATATTTAAGTAGCTTTTATAAATATGCTGTAGAAATAAAAAGCAATACTGGTGTGCATATTGAGACAAAACATTTGCCACGCCATATTTTAAGACATGTCAGTGCAAGTTGCTTTCAGGTAAAACAGCTTAAACATGCATTTTAGTCTGGGACTAGATTTAAGCCTTTTCTGTGAAACCAAGGGTAAAAAAAAATCTCATTTGAGAAGCCACTTCATTTGGATATACATCTCAATATGGGAGAAAAGATGACCAGAATTCCAGATTCATGCTGACTCATACCTGTCTCTTATTAGATGCTGATTACAAAAAGTTTTTGGAGTTCTACAATGGTGATGAGGAGAAATTTCCTTCCAATCCTGAGACCTTACTTGAGGAAATAGAGGCCAGGACAAAAGAACTCAGTGGTGAGTTTCAGCACAAAAGTATGGAAACTTGTAAAATAGGCAGTGGGTGATTGCAAAATTATAAAGTCATATAAAGGCCAATTCTCACACCGCATGGACAAACACCAAGAAACAACAATCAAGTCTGCAATTTTGTTTTATTAATTTTAGTTTTATGAAAAAATAGCTGTCATGTTCACACTGCCCCAACAGACACCAACAAACACTGATTGAACATGTTTATTAGGATGAAAACAAACCCCAACCAATGCCAACAGATGCAGACTGGGGTAACACACCTGTTGGTGTTTGTCTGTGCGGTGTGAATTGGCCTTAATTCGCAATTTTATATACCTCGCATTGATAAAAAAAAAGCCTGAATTACAAGATATACACTCACAATTGCGGGGAAAAAGAGATTTGTGAGATAAAAAGTCAAAATTACATTTTGTATAGAAACAAGCTTCCATTCTTAAACCAAAACAACTTGATATAGTTTTCATTGTTTGATTGAAATAATGTTTTAAAAAATTCTTTCTCCAGGAAAAAAACAACACCTCTCTTGGACTTCCTTAAGAATAAACAGGTAAAGTGAGGGTGAAATATTTACTGATGTAATTGCAATCTTCATTAGCCTTTCACCAGTTAATTTGGTTTGCAAACCAAATGCCATGCTGTATGTGTATTGTGTTTATGCACTCTCATCCTGTCTTTCCCAGAGGATTAGAGAAGAGAAGAAAGAAGAGAGAGGAGACGGAGAGAGTTAGAGCGCAAACGCTTGCGAGATGAAGAACGGCGTAAGTGGAGAGAAGAGGACAGCAAAAAAGAAAAGAGGCTGAGAAATTTAAAAAGGGAGAAAAGGCATCTGATAAAGATAAGGACCAACCGAAAGATGAACAGCCAAAAATCAAGGTATGTAACTATGTAAATATCAGTAGCCGCAATTCCATTACCCTTTAAATTGCGCACATTGAAATTGGCGAATTGAAAATACGCACAATGGAAACATTTCCCAAAAACTCTTGTTTATCACAAAAAAAGTTTTTATGCTGGCAAGAGGAGGTTTTTCAGGCAGTTTCGAAAAGGAATATTTCGTAAAACTGCAATGGAATCAGTTTTTGCGCATTTACAGTCACCTGACGCGGTGTATTTGGGGTCCGTGTACGCAAATATTATCATAATAATTATCATCATTATTTTAATGATTTCATGATCTCTGAACTGAACTGAAACAAAATATAGCCTGCCATTAATGATTGGATAACACTTCACGTCTCCTTTCATTAATAATAATAATGTCTAGTGTGGTGGCTGTGATATAGGCTATAAACCTACCAATGTCCGTTGCCATGATTTTTGGAATTATTAAATTTTTTATTGGAGGAAAAAATGACTTTTTAGTCGCATAAGATCGGTTAATGGAAACGCTGTCCTTTCTAGGGCTGTCAAACGATTAATCACGATTAATCGCATCCAAAATAAAAGTTTGTGTTTACATAATAAATGTGGGTGCACTGTGTATAATTATTTTAGATATATATAAATACACACACATGCTTGTATATATTTAAAAAAATATTTTCAAATATATACTGTATATAGATTAATATATAATTTATATTATATATAAATATAACTAATTTAAATATAAATAATATTTTTTCTTAAATATACATGCGTGTGTATTTTTATATATATATATATATATATATATATATATATATATACAAAAAATAAAATTATACACAGTGCACCCACATATATTATGTAAACATAAACTTTTATTTTGGATGTGATTAATCGCAATTAATCGTTTGACAGCCCTAGTCATTTCGCAATAGTTTTTTATCGACATTAGAAAAATTGCAAAAGTTTTGCGCAGATCTGTAATGGAAACATGCCTAGTGACTACCTTGATTCGTTCTATAGTTTTATTACTAAAAGAACACACTTTATGCACAAAAATATGAGTTGAATATTGATTATTCAGCGTCAATACTCTGGTCTCCAGTGTCACATGACCCACTGCTCAAGAAACTTTTCTTATCAATGTTGAAAAAATGTGTGCTGCTTAATATGTTTGTGGAAACCACAATGAATTAAACAATTAAAACAGCATTAATTTCAAATTGAAATATTTTGTAGGATAATAGATGTCTTAATTGACACTTTTTATTAGTTTTATGCATTCTTGCTTAATAAAAGTATTAATTTCCTTTAAAAAAAAACTCTTGCTGACCTCAACATTTGAACAGTAATGTAAGGTCCTTTTTTTTTGTCTTTTAGCTCTTAAGAAAACCAGAGAAATCAGACAATGGTGATACTGAGAAGCTAAAAGACAAGCCTAGGAAACAAGACCGAGAGAAACAGAAGGAAGATCGACCTCCTGGAGGAGGAGAGATGAAGAAGCGACAGAATGGTGAACACAGAGAGGAGAAGGGGAGCAAGTAAGTTTGATCTCGCTAGATGAAAAACATTCCCAACCTTACTCAACATATCTTTAACTTTCCAAGTCTTCTTTTATTTTTATATCACTATGTCAATATGCAGATCAGAGGATAGTGGGCATAAAGATTACAGAGAACGTGATGGAGAACCGAGACAGAGAGAGAGACCGGGACCGAGAGAGACGAGACGAGACAGAGAGCGAAGACAAAAAGAAAAAGAACGCTTCAGAAGGCAGGATGAGGAACGAAGGAGGAGAAGGGAACGTCAGGATGGAGAAAACACCTACAAAAAGAGAGAGGAGGAAGGGAAGAAGGACAAGGAGCGTGTTGGGAGAAAAGAAGGACATGAAAACACTGGAGAGTCCTCAGTTAATGCTCATCCTGAAAAGCCATCAAAAGACAACAAAAAGGAAGACAGTGCCAAAAAGGATCGTCTGAGAAATAAGGTACTTGCTCTTTTTTGATAGTTTATCACTGATTTGATTTACATATGTCTAATTGTTCATTTTATATTTCTGATTTAGGATCGGCCTGCGATTCAGCTGTACCAGCCTGGGGCGAGGACCCGCACCCGGGGAGGAGGAGGTCGAGATGGAGATGGACAGGCTGAGCTGGAGTCCAAGAATAGCCAAGAGAAAGTGGCCGAGTGAGGAAGCAGCTCTGCTAGCATGAAATGATGTCTCGAGAGAGGAGGATCTCTGTTCTAGTAAGGACAAACACCTCAAAAACATGGTGCTGCCAGCAAAAGAAATCCCCACACATAAAATAAAATAAAACTCTCTTGTCACTGACATGGGAGAACATACCTGTTGCCCTCCAGTGCCTGAATGAGTTCCTGTTCATGAGCAAGGCAAGTCCTAACCGACGGTTAGATTTGAGAAACGGGGCATAACCACGAGAGAAGTGATTGGACCATGATAACTTAAAGTGGCCTTACTTTTGGTACAAGCCAAACTTGTTTTACTTCACCTGCTTTTCTGTTTCATAGTTAATACAAATTCTGATCTGGCTTGTTCAAGATTTCTCTGTTCTGCTTTAGAAAGATTTTTCACACCTTACCTGAACCCTTCTATCTGGTATCACACAGTGCATTTCACTTCAGACAATCAGTAATGAATTGTGTTCTGTGAGCATGGATGTAGCCTGCAGTCATATCTATTTGGATTTGGGATTTGTCAGGTGGAAAAGCCATGCTTTATGATGCTGATGCCTTGATCACTGTTAGTTCTTTTCTGCAAGTCGATTAAATTATATGCAAAAAGAGATGTGGCCTTTTATAGTTTGGGAATTGAAGAATTTAGTTCCACTTTGCATCCTCTGGTTAGGAAATGGTCACATGTGCTGTCATTCAATTGTATGTTTCATTGTAACCAATCCTTAATTTAAAACAGCTTGTTTTTCTTTTATAGTTGCAGCTTTGTCAAAATGTGAAGAGAAATCCAAAAAAAAGAATAAATTAACAACCAATGTGTTAATTCAAGTGTTTTGTTTTACTTGTAATTTTCATTTGTTGGGTCAATTTTTAGTCCATGAAATAGGTGCCTTTTTTATTTTCAAAAAGTTTAATTTTAAAGTACATTTCAAGGTGTCTTTGAATGTTATTTGCAATTACTTCTTCTTCTTTTTTTTTTTTTCAATGTAACAAAATCAAGAGGTAACAATTTCTGGAATCAAAACAGGGTCAAGTACAACTAACAAGACAGAAAAAGTAAAAAAAAATAAAAATAAAAAAATAACAGAACAAGAAAAAAAATACAAGAACACAAAATGGTCACCCACTGCTAAATAAAAGTCCAATATGTTCCCTTACAAAGAGATAAATTAAAAAACATCCCAGCATGCTACTTATTCACACAAGAAAAAAACTCAATCATGGTGGCTACTCTGAAATAGCAGTAAAAAACCATCCCTCAACATGTGCAAAAAACGGACCCCAAGTTTTATTAAACTTTGCGTGAGAACCATGTATCGAGCACCTAACTGGGTTTTAATTTCATGCTGAGGAGTAAACTGCAAAGAATAGATAAGTTTGTATAAACATGAAATAGCACCCTTAATGGTAGGCAATGGGGTTAAAAATTAGTCTATTAGAGAGGCCTCTGGGAGTTTTGGGTTGAATTAGATTGAGAATGAAGCTTCGAACTTGAAGATATCTAAAGAAAAATGCTGCCAAGGCAAATGGAATTTCTTTGAGAGTTACTTGAATGATGCAAATGTACCAGCAATATACATGTCACACTTACATCATCTTAAACTAAATTATAATTTAATACTTAGGTTAGGGTGACCAACAGTCTAGTTTTCACTGGGCATGTCCTGTTTTCACGTCCTGTCCTGCTGGGAAAAAAACAGCTGGGAAAGATCAGCTCTACAACAAAATATAGATGGGCAAACAAGGAGGAGGAGGAAGAAAAACAGGATATAGAGGAAGAAAACTAAAGATAGAAATATATTTTGTTAGTTAATTTTTGTAAGTTTGTGAGAGCTTTTTTTTGTTAAATTTGGAGGTATTTCTTTTAGTTGTTTATTATTTATGGATTTATTTTTCTAATACAGAAAACACATTATTTCTACCATTATTTCATTCATTATTTTGGAAACCTGTCATAATAAAACATGTTGACCTCTGAGAAGCCAATCGGAATGTGTGTCTTGTAATAAAACAATTTTCTATACAGAGGCATAGCCAACTTGAAATGTATTGAAATTAATAAGGCATCTCTGAGTAAACTTGAGTATCTGTTTGCCGGCCCAAGTGTCCTGGTTTTTGGTCATGAAAATATGGTCACCCTAATTTAGGTTCTAATACAGCTCGTTTAAAGATGAAATGCCTTGTGCTTGATGTCATTTTATTACAAGTAATTGCTGATTATCAATGATTAAGTTTCAATTTCTTGTACTGCACAAAATCACTGTAGGTTGACAAGCTTGACATCAAAGTGAAAAGAAAGAGGAAATGCTTTTTTGAAGAGACTCATAGGAATCTTTATATTTTCTTTGAAGTATAAAAGAAAAATGCTGTTAATAATATATGTTGGTGTTTCCATTGTTTATATTATTGTTTGTTTGCGTATTCATAAGGAAGTGGCATAAAATGCATATTTTTCGTGAAACGACCCAGAGGTTTTACGGTTAAAAGAGACATACATGGCTGGATGGAAAACATACAGCTGATAGTGCTATTATTTTTCAAAAAGGTAAAAAACGTCGAGTTAATATTAGCAAATGTCAGCATTACGTAGTAGCTTGTGCTCCGTGGAGCCACTGGTCGGCGCTGTGGCGTGAAGGAGTAGCTCTGTTCACGACTCGGATATAGAGTGCTTGCATTTCCCATGGTTCCCTCTCTTCGATTACCGCCATAGTGGTGAACGGACAGCCATCTCCGATATGGTGAGTGATAATCATAAAACATCGTCCAATAAGTAATTGTTTTCTTGAACATTACTTCATATTTCTGTGCTAGTTGAAGTTCTTTGTTGGTGGCGTTTAGTATTAAACAGAATACTGTTCGATAAATAATGAAATCTCACTGACGATGTGTCGTGCGATGACTAACTTAAGCTATCGCAGATTGTCTAACCATGTGTGCTTCACATTTGTATTTCAGGCGTCACATAAGACCTTCAGAATCAAACGCTTCCTCGCCAAGAAGCAGAAGCAGAACAGGCCGATTCCACAGTGGATTAGGATGAAAACTGGCAACAAGATCCGGTATGTTGACATGGTTGTGCAGTGGGATTTTTTTGTCGCAGCTAAACTAACGTTACACCAGCAACTACACTCTTAAAGTGTTCGTAAGCTCTTGTTTTATTGCCCAGTAAGTTACTTTATAGTAGTCAAACGAAAGCAGGACGCAATTACAGTGCTCAATTTTGTGGGAGTACTGCCATTATCCTGCTGAGAGCATCATCTACAGTGGAGTCTTGAGTACTGTCATCTCCCATATGACTCGTGAATACTCTGTTGTGGAGACACCCTTCATAGGATTTTAAAAGACAAGTTAAAGATGAATGCCCTCATTAGAACTTTATTTGCATATCAAGCAACTTTGGCTTGCTTGGTTTCAGTTCAGTTACTTTTTTTGCTGTTATAATGTTAACAATGCTTTTAAGTGATACAGGTAGTGCTTAAATTTCTGACCATTTAAATGTACATTTGCTTGATTTATTTGTTTGCTTCTCTTTATGCTTTAACCCGCTTTATGGTTTTATGAGCCACACTATTTTTAATTTTAGAGCAGTGCAGTTTGTAAGGGAAACCTTGGGTTTTTAGTGTAATTTTATTTTATTGTTTGTGATTTGTGTGATGCTTTACATTGGCAACTCTTTTTGCAGATACAACTCCAAGAGGAGACACTGGAGAAGGACCAAGCTGGGCTTGTAAACACAAGATTAACTTAAGCATCCCCCTCCATCTGTTCTTTGCCAGGACCACCAACTCATCCATAGCTGGAGAGAAGGCATGCTATCTGGAACAACAGTCTCTTTTGTACAGATATTCTGGTTATGTCCTTCCTAAATAAAAGATTTGTCATCGAACCAGAATTATGTGTATCCTTCTGTTTTTTTGAAAATGCTAAATGCCAGTCAGTTTTTCCAATTGTTGGTTCTGCAAAAGGAAATAAAAATGTCTCCAAGTTCCTTGCAATTTGGTTTATTAAAAAGGTTAAAATTAATCATACACATTTCAGGTTAAATACTTGTCATTATCATACACATTGTGTTACAAAAAAAATTAAACTTGGTTTAACAGTAATATGAAGTCTAATATGAAATATTCAAGTCTCAAATCTTTTCAAGCAGGCCAATGTTGTACAACAGCCTCTTAAATGATGCGAACCGCTGGCGTGCAATTCCTCCTGAGCCGTCCACCTCGACTCTATTTTCTTGAGCATGTTCTTCAACTGCTTGACTCGAACTGTTGTTCACGTTCAAATGCCAGAAGTAATCATCATCACAGGCTCCCAGAAGCTCCTTAATTTCATTTGGTGCGTTGTCTTTGAGATACTGCCATGCTCTCTTCCCATTGTAGTCCATGATGTCTACATTAGCACTGAATGCACCAACCAAAATCTTCATAACCATGTACTGGTCATGCATGGCAGCCAAGTGGAGAGGCGTCAGACCTCCGCTGCCTCTCAAATTCACATTCACTGACAGCCCCTCTTTTTCAGCATGCCTGAGAAGCTTAATCAGTGTCTCGTCCTTTCCATTTTTGGCCAACCAGTGGAGAACTGTAAAACCACTAATAAAGTCTTTTCTGCTCAATAAACTCTGATCTTCAGAGAGAAATTCCACTATGGTCTCATAATTCCCATCCACTACAGAGAGCATCCACGCGTGCTCCATGGGATCCAAAGCCCATAGCGTGCCACAGTTCACAATGTCTCCATTCGGTGCCTCCTCCTCCTCTTCTTTTGACAGTTTGTGCTTGGATGATAAAATGCTTGACAATCCAGATCTGTTATTCAGAAAAAGCTCTTTTAAATACTTCTTACGCATAGCGGGCGTGAGGGAGCCCTTCTCCGAAGCATCGACGGATAGTCTGCGGGTGGTGCTGCTGCTGCCCGGTTCACTACTGACCTCCAGCTGTTTCTGAAGTCTGGATCTGCGCGAGGAGGCGCTGCTGAACGCAGGAGACACGGGTCGAGCCCCATGTCTCGAGAAGCGCTCTTCAAGATTTGAGCGGAACTGGCTTGTTATCCTGCTTTTAGGGAATCTGAATTACTTCCATTACTGCCTGAGGCTATACAGTCTGAATCTTTCTGTTCTTCTGAGAGCAGTGCTGCTTCTTCCACTGGGGTATTAAATTGTTCCTCAGTCCCGATGGGTCCACTGCTGCTCCCCTCATACATACTGGCGGATCCCCGGGAAACTATTTAGATAAGATCCAAACTGAAGAGGCTTACATAACCAGAGAAAAACATGTTCCTTATATTCACTTTCTGGGCTATATGTTCAAATCTAGATGGGGAAAAAGGAACATAATATGCTTAAATGGAATAAGAGTTTAATATATTATTATTATAAATAATAATAATAAAAAAAATATATATAGAACTTTTAAAGGATCGCTATTTAAGCAACTTGAGTGATTTTGTTTTACTATTGGGGGGGGGAACGAGCACTTCCTCGTTTGTGTTCCTCTTTTTACATTGGTTTTTAAAACAAAACATTCACAGTAAAGTACTATTTTACATTAGACTACACTATTATATCACATTATTTAATATTTAATCGTAGTTTTGCTTTATTGTGTCGATTTAGCCTAGTGATTAATGTCTGAAAAATGAAATTACATCGAACATTATCTTTCTCTTTCGAAATGTTTTACGGGAATTGTATTAGCCTATTGATAAGTGTCAGTGAATCTAACTTGTCTCTGAGGTGATTCATCGGATGCCGTCTCACCTGTTGTCCACAGCTCTTCTACTCTTCGTCAACGCAGTCTGCACAGTTCAAACGAATCAATAATAACTTCACAAACCTTTTAAAGCAGTTAAACGACTATTCACTTTCCTTTCTGGGAATCAGAAAATGAGTTATTTGAGCTAACCGAAACTTTTCAAGTGTGTTTTTCCTCACAGTTCATTTCCGACGTTCAAAACCCCTCCCCTAAAGTCTAAAGTTCAAATAGAGCTAGCACTGACTAAATCAACACTTCAAACCAATGACACTTGTGACAATTCTTCAGCTGGCTGACCGAACCAAGAAGACTGCCTAATTCAACGATTTATAGGCCTAATATAAAAAAAATAATAATAATATAAAATCGATTTTATACTAGCCTAATTCTTTATAAAATGTTACGTCAGTTATCAAATAAATCGCTTTCAAGCAACAACATTGTCATTCATAATATTCATAAATATCAATTAGGGGCGTTTCTAGGTTTTAAAAACATCAGGGGCTGAACCCGAAACCTCAGGGGCTGGGGTGGGTAATAAGATAACATGATTACATGATATACGGAGAATAATGTATATTGCAGGCCTATGCAGGGACAGACTGGTTAAGAAAAAACATCCCTGGCACTATAACCACACCAGCCCACATTACCACACAGTCACACACATGCAAGGTGAGTTAGTCAGGGGGTTCGTGGGCATCCCCCGAGAAATGTGGATTTCTCAGACTTTTAAGGTGTCAGCATCTCAGCATTTTAAGGTGTTTGAAGGTCATAAAAATGGTATAACAACAGCTTTAAAAGCATGTCAGTGGACAGTAGCATAAAATATTACAGATTCTTAAATATGAGAATGAGGATTTTTAAATGAATGATCCACGCTTGGATGCAAATGCAGAATGTTTCTGCTGATTGTTGACAATACACAATCACAAATTTCAAATAGGAATGGCCTTAATGAGAACTCTTTCAAGGATTATTTTACATAGATGATATTTCAATCAAACACCAGTGCAATCTTTTTTGTGTCCAGAGGAAAATGAGCAATTTATATTAGCATTAAAGATTGGTTTCAGCAACTAGTTTCTTTCTAAGTTTAGCTAATCAATATTTTTGGCACTAATCTGTTAAGTTAAAGTTCAATTGTGCACTCATAAAGACAGTCACTTGTCACCACCTTCTGGCTTAATGATGCAAGTTGGACAAACACAGACAAGCGGTGATACAAACGGTGAAAACTAATGGTGAACACATTCGAGGACCATACAAATACATATTCTAAATATATATTTATACTTATGAATTGAGCTTATAGTTTATGTAATTAGAAAATGACATATGTGTTAAATAGGAATATATTATAATGTTAAAAGGCGTAAAGATAGAGCAAAATATCGTGGTACAATCATTGATGATAAACTTTCCTTTTGGATTTTATGGGCTACATAAGAAAACTAGACAGCGTTTGAGTCTACTTAGGAAGTTAAGAAATTTTGACATTGAAAGGAGGCTCTTAACCATTGTTTATAGATCAATGACTGAAAGTGTTTTAACTTATAATATTGTTTCATGGTATTACAGTGAAACAGAAGAATAAACTAACATGAGTAATCAATGAAGCAAATAATATCATCGGCCAAAAACAGAGCACATAAAAGAGATTCACAATTTTTTTTTTTTTTTTTGGGAGAAGGGCATTATTAATATATTCAGACCAGTCTCATCCCCTCCATTCCTGCTTCGAGATCCTTCCTTCGGGCCGCAGGCTACGGATGCCGCTCGCCAAGAGGAATATTTATAAGAGATAATTTGTTCCATTGGCAGTGACTGTTTTAAACTCAATTCTCAATTGAGGTGTGAGAATTTGCACATACTGTATTCATTTAACTTATGTATGTGTCATGATTCTGCCCTCTTGTCCTATCTTGAGGCAGGATCATGACAGATACTTGTTTTGTGTGCAGGCCTTGTGTTTGGGCAGTGTGTGTTTGCGGTGTCTCGTTCTCTGGCCCCACCCCCTTGTTACCCTCGTTTTGTCATCATTGCTTGTTACTGCTCAACTGTTAATCTATGTCACCTGCTGTCAATGTCTGTTTTTCTTTATTTGAGCCCCTTGTGTTTGCTGTCATGTGCCATGTCTATACCTTGTCTTAACGAAGTTGTGATCTTGTAAAATCCTGATTTACATTGTTACTGTATAGTTTAATGTCAAAATTTTAGTATTGTTAGTCTTTATTTTCCCTGTTGTTTGCCCCCTCCTGGGTTTTCTTTTCCAGTTTTGTTATCAACAAACGTTGTGTGTTTGCACACTGTCTGCAATTGGGTTCATCTGCTATCCACATAACAGTGTGTATTAATTATTTATTTCTTATGTGGTTTTTATGTGGTTTGTAAAGTGGTTGTGCCAGTGTCAAAGACGAATTTCTGTCCAGTAGGCTACACCTGAACAGACAATGAAGTTAATCAAATCAAATTCGCATTTATTATTATTTGCTTATATGTCAGTCGGATATGATGGACTTGATTTATTGTAATTTGACAATGAACGTGCACGCGCATCCGATGTCTCTTTACGCGCAAATCACTCTCATATTTACTCGTATATTTACGAACGTTTCATGAATGAGACTCTGTGAGGAACTGCAGGCACTCCAGCCAACGGTGACGTCACGCGCACCCTCTATTAATAATTTCTGAACATTGAATCTCAGAATTTATTCACCTTTTTCTCATGGTTTCTGCAATAGAGTTCATACAAGTATAGAGTAGAAAAGCAATAATTCTAACCATTTGCTCATTGCAACGCAGTGTGACAACATGCCCCGCCTGCACAACTGGGACAGCTTGCAGAACTATCTCAACTGTTAATTAACAGATACAAGATACAATAATATCAGACTTGTTTAAAATTAACACAAGAAACTTACTTTTGCTATGGTTAAATAAATGTTCAGCAATATCTTCATAGGCTATATTTTTACAATTCTATAGTTGATGGCAACTAGAAAATTCGTCTGCTAACCTCCATAATGTGTCGTGTTTCAAATCAAGTTGGTACTCCTAATCAAATTATAACATGAATTACTGCCAGGTGGTGGTTAATTAATTGAATTAACGAGATGAATGCGGTTCCTGATCTATTAGAGTCTGAAGAGTGGCTTGATAAGGGTTAGTCTTGGGTGAGCTGTCCTCATGGCTGTGAGGGAGATTTGTGTTTGGAAGAAGCTCATTTTCATCTTTTTTCCTTTGCTGTTGATGAACTCAAAGAACCAGGTAAGACTTTGAAGTGAACAGAGGCATTCTGTTTTTATGTTAGAGTTGTTTACTAAACTTTATAGATGGTGAAAATAAGATTTGTGAAGCACTGAAGCTTTCCTTCAACACCATTGCTAGTCTTGGTTTGTTTGCTATCGCAGTAATCAAATGGATGATGGTCCTGTTTTTTCCCCTTTCCTAACCTTGATCATTTCTAACAGATATCCATGACTCGTTTTGATAAGACTCCAATTGCAAACAAAGTGACCGCGTCGATATGGCTCCAGCAGTGCAGATTCTGGTCTACAGCGTCTCTTTCCAGTGAGAATTTAGCTGTGCTCTCTTACCACCCTTGACTCCAGTGTGGACCATCAGCCATTTGGCCTCCCTCTGTTGGCCATTACATCTTCTTCGCCTCAGGATCCCTCAGGATCGCTGGATCGCTGCTTCCACTTCAAGGGGTCGGCGCTGTGGCCTAGTCGCGGTCTCCTAGGTCTTTGTGTCTCACTGCCTCATTGCTTCTCTGGCTACATGGTGTGCTCCACCTCCATCACCTCTGGTAATCCCCTTGGTAGTGTTGGGACTCTTCACTCCATGGCTACTCCATTCTGCGACACTGCAGTGAGATGCAGTCCTGACTGTGGGCTGGGTCTCTGTCTGCCCTTCCCTGCTCAAGGCCAACCCCCAGCTGTCACCACCATCTGCACCAACCTTTTGCATGGTCCTCTTCGGCTTTTTATTGTCCTCCAGCTAAGCCGCATTCCTTCCAGACGAACGCTGCGGGTGCTAATATAGACAATTACAACACAAAAGACTACATTTTATCCAATGGCTTGAAGTTTCAATGTCCCTAACTACTGAATGTGATCTTTTAATGTGACTGGCGGAAGTAAGTCAGTCGCTCTGTCCGTCCGTCCGTCCAACCTGTCCTGTCCGTCCAACCGTCCATGCCCAACCTGTCCGTCGTCTGTCCAACCCGTCCGTCCGCCTGATCTGCCCCGTCCAACCCATCCTGCCCGTCCGCCCAGACCAGTCCGCCCGTCCGTCCAACCCGTCGCTCCAACCCGCTCCGCCGACCCGTCCGCCCGTCCGAACTCCGTCCGTCCAACCCACCCGTCCGCCCAACCCGCCAACCCGCCCGTCCGTCCAGCCGCCCGCCCGTCCGCCCAGCCGCCGCCCGTCCGTCCAAGCCGCCGTCCGTCCAAGCCGCATCCCACAGCGGCCGTCCGTCCGTAGCTGGAGGAAAGGTTGGTGCAGGTGGTGGTGACAGCCAGGAGGGATGGCCTTGAGCAGGGAAAAGCCGACAGAGACCCAGCCCACAGTCAGGACTGCATCCCACGGCGGCGTCGCAGAATGGAGTAGCCATGGAGTGAAGAGTCCCAACATTACCAAGGGGATTACCGGAGGTGATGGAGGTGGAGCACACCACGTAGCCAGAGAAGCGATGAGGCAGTGAGACACAAAGACCTAGGCGACCGCGACTAGGCCGTGGCGTCGCAGAATGGAGTAGCCATGGAGTGAAGAGTGCCAACACTAGTCTCCCAAGTTTTTGAGGTGAAAAAATACGGTAAGTTGTTGTGTGAGGGCAGTTCAATGACAGATCTGAGGCCTTAATCTAAAGCACTTTGTTTCTGGTTTAGTTTTGCCCAAGTTTGACGTGACTGTAAACACACAGCAGACCTACAGCGTTGCAGTTATGGGACTGAAAGTTGAGTCTTGTGCCAAGTGAGTGATGCTTTTTTTTTCTTGTCTTGTGGTTGGTCAGTTCTTTATCTGGGAAACATCATAACAAGATATGCATATGGCCAACCTGTACCTGGTCAAGCCTTAGTGGAAGTGTGCCGTGATCCATTTCCATACAGTCTGCTTCATAATTTGACCTGACAAGACATCCACTTTAAGCCACAAAGTTGATATTCTTCACTGTTTGTTTGGACTTTCTCTCGCAGATGTAATGGTGTCAAGCTGCAATGGTGTCCTTTACAAGCAAAGCTGTATATCTCTTGGAGTGGAGCAACTGGCACCAACAAACTGCTGTTGAATCTAACCACAAACAAGAATGGACGGGCTGCGTTCTCCCTAAACACTGCTAATCTTAAGGCTGATCTGAATCTGGTGGTACGACTTGTATTTTGTAAAAATTAAGACTTTTTCTAGCATGGTGCTGATTAAGTTTGATCTTCCCCAGGTGACCGCTAATCCAGAGCTTTTTTATGGTTATAAATCGCCATACTTCACTACAGATACAAGGTGTGTTCAGCTTCTCCTACCTGTTTCTCCCAAAAAGCCATTGTTTAGTGAACTGACTATAGTGAAGCTCAATCAGCTGCTCAAATGTGCTTCATTTCCAGTGACCGTGGAAGTATTCATTTGTTGGAGAGGCTGGTAGCTACAGCGCTGACATAATCTATATGGTGAGTGGACATTAGTTTTGTAGTTAAGTTTGCTGGTCTGTTTGTTCTGCTCGCACTTGCACACTATGTCTTCTGTCAGGTCTTATCCAAAGGAGTGATCGTCCTCCATGGATTTCAGACCGTTAAAGCAAAGGCTGTTGATGCTGTCACAAGCGGTTCTGTGACGTTCCAGTTGTCTGTCAGCGTCGATATGGCTCCAGCAGTGCAGATTCTGCTCTACAGCGTTCTTGTGTTTCTCCGTGTATGTGTTTCCAGGACCAGGTACTGTATGATGTGGTGGCTATTTTTCAATTTGGGAATGTTGGTGTGTGTCCTACAGTGTGTTGGTCCTTGTTCCAGGTGTCTCTGCAGTTTTCTCCAGCTACAGCTGTTCCTGCGGAGGGAAACGTTCTGATGGTTTCTGCTCAAGCAGGATCTCTGTGTAGCCTCAGTGCTGTAGATCAGAGCGTCCAGATCATGGAGCCAGGAAGACGTCTGAGTGCTGAAAGGATTTCTGTGTGCCTCAATCAGGTTTTTTGTTTGGGCTTTTAATCTGAATATTTCAGTGTGTGTCACTTCTGATTAGAATGCCACTTCGGTTTACCCCAGTGTCTGAAGTACAAGGGCCTGATTTTTTTTTTATCGCAACTTCAGTGTCGGTATGTCTGTTAGTTTGATTCTTGCTCTAGAAATTGGTACGTGACTTAGCGCATGCGTTGTCGTCCGTGTGTGCGTCGTTGCGTCCGTACCGTGCGTGTGTTGTGCGTGTGCGTGCTGTCTGCCCGTGCGTGCGTGCTGTCCGTCCGTCTGTCTGTGCGTCCGTCCGTGCGCCGTCCGTGCGTCCGTCCGTCGTGCGTCCGTCTGTCCGACACAAAGACCTAGGCACTGCAGAATGGAGTAGCCATGGAGTGAAGAGTCCCAACACTAGTCTCCCAAGTTTTTGAGGTGGAAAAAATACGGTAAGTTGTGTAAGGGAAGTTCAATGACCGATCTGAGGCCTTAATCTAAAGCACTTTGTTTCTGGTTTAGTTTTGCCCAAGTTTGACGTGACCATCAAACGCACCGCAGACCTACAGCGTTGCAGTTATGGAGAGTGGAGTCTTGTGCCAAGTGAGTGATGCTTTATTTTTCTTGTCTTGTGGTAGGTCAGTTCTTTATTTTATTTATTTTTTATCCTTTTGCCTGTGCTTGACTTAATTGTGTCTTTGTTCTCCTACCAGATGAATGCCATGGGCTGTGCCTCTCTTACTGTTGATACGTCAGTGTTTTTCAACACCAAATTTGAAGACCAAATGCAAGACACATTTCTTGTAAATGTGAATGTTACTGAGGCGGGAACAGGTGAGCTATTGGCTGATCTGAACCATATACTCTATCATCTTTACAAGACGTGCACTTTAAGCCACAAAGTTGATAATCTTCACTGTTTGTTTGGACTTTTTCTCACAGATGTAATGGTGTCAATCTGCAATGGTGTCCTTTACAAACATAGCTGTATATCTCTTGGAGGGGAGCAACTGGCCCAACAAACTGCTGTTGAATCTAACCACAAACAAGAATGGACTGGCTGCGTTCTCCCTAAACACTGCTAATCTTAAGGCTGATCTAAATCTGGTGGTACAACTTGTATTTTGTAAAAATTAAGACTTAAGAAAATTAAGGGAAAAAAAGGCCTGCATTTAAAGAGTTCACATGTATTTAAAGCGGACCAGAACTAACGAGAAGTACGAGCACTGGATCAAGTGAAAGGAGTTCGTATGTGGAGACCTATCAAGATTTGCCGCCATCACCGCCGCGGCCAATGCCCCGTACTCGGACTTCTCCAAGGCGATTTTGCAGATCAGAGAGTTCTCTCCTCAAGTCCATATACAGCAGCCACTGAGGGCAGGCCAGTTCTGCCTAGAGATCAAGACTATCCTCCTCAGCCCATGAGGGCACTGCCTGTAGATTTACGAGGTGACCTTCTGCATTCTCATTCTGTCAGTCACAAGAGATTGATTATCTCACTGACAACCTAGGAGACCTGAGACTACCAGGCTCGGCAACTCAGCTAACTTCAAGTCACCCTTTCTCTTCTTATGAACCAACTCAATCCCAACACAAGCTAGCCCATCAAGAAGATGCTACATATCCTCAACCTGGTATTAGGCACATAGATGGACCACGTGGTTGCTACAACACAGACCACAGAGGCCATAACTATATGTCCACTGACCAAAGAGATTGCAACCAATATCCCGCAGCTGTTCAGTTTATGCCTCAGAACTACAGTCAAGAGACAGCAGCTACGTATGGGACTTATAAAGATCATAGTCTGAACTGCAAACCCGTCCGCTATTTCCCTTCCACTGAACCATATGGTTATCAGCAACCTTATCATGGGATTCCAGCTACAAGTCCAGTCTATCAAGATGAGAGACTTACTCCAAGGGATACATTAGCTCACCATGCACATGAGAGACATGCATATGAGAGACACTCAGACAGCTATGGTCAATCAGCTCCTAATCCTGCAGACAAATCAAGCTTCTTGACCCCACGACAGTACGCATATTACGCTCAGCCTGAGACATATCAGCCATACCACCCAATGTGCCCTCCTTCTCTTCCATATCCTCATGTAGAGCCCACCTACAGAGGTCCTATTCCCACCATTCCTCATTTTTGCAGTGAAGATCCCAGAGAGTTTGCACGACTCAAAATTGCACTGGAGAATTTGCTACCTGCCGGGGCTACAGAACATTTCAAGTACCAAATACCCGTTGATCATCTGAAACAGGAGAATGCCTTGCTCATGGCAGACTTGTACGTCAACAGCAGGTACCCATACACCAACACCATGAGGTCTCTAACTGCACTTTATAGTCAACCACATCAACTCGCATTACAAAGACTTGCAGAATTGATGGATGGCCCAAAAATCAGGAGTGCTGACACTAAATCTTTAAGAATGTTTGCCCTTAAAGTGCGTGCATTAGATGGAATGCTGAACCCAACTTGGAGCTAAAGGATTCAAATCCTTCACCATTGAAAGAGCTTTTACAGCCAAAGAACTGAGCCTCTGCAAAACACACTTACCCTGTTAAGTTGCTGCAGAAGAAATACAGATAGCTACAAGGTCTGTCCATTTCCTCATTGCAGCAGGCTCAACCTCTCTCACTCATTGGCTCAGATTATCCACATTTAATCGCAGCTACAGAGCCAGTACGTCTCGGACCTCCTGGCGGTCCTGCCGCTGTGATAACCAGACTCGGGTGGACTCTGCAGGGCCCCTCAAAATTCCTTGCCAGTCATCTCTTACCACAACAGTGTCTAACCTCCACTTTGTCAGCAGAAGCTGAACTGTTTAACAATGTACAGAAATTGTGGCAAATGGACACTCTTCCATATAGGAGTGAGACACAAAGGCAGGACACAGAAGTGGTGCAAATCCTTGAGGAGAAAACAATCAGGGTGGCAGTCGGAGACATTCAAAGGTATGCAACACCTCTCCTCTGGAAAAGAAATCTTTCACCTTTGCAATCAGCTAAAGAAGCAGTAACAGCCCATTTAAGAAGCACAGAAAACGCCTTTTGCAGAACACAGATCTTGCTTCAGTGTATGTTGAAGTGCAGAAACTTGAAAAGGCAGGCTACATCTCAAAGCTGACACCAGAGGAGACCGATAAAAGCCGATGGAATCAAGGTCCACAGTTCTTAACTCAGTCAGTTAGTAGTTGGCCCAAACAGCCTCATGATTATGTAAGCGATGACATCCAAGAACACGCAGTTATACTTTCTGTGGAGCACTATCCTCCAGTCAAACTGATCAGATATCTCTCGATACAATTCACTTCAAGATCTGATTAAGGCTACTGCTATTTCCCTACATGGGGCGGCAGACGAAAGTGAACACTCTGCTGACGACTATACACAAGCTGAACAGGAACTTCTGAGACGTGCTCAAGTTGAAAGCTTCCCAGAAGAAATAGCCCAACTCCAGTTAGGTAAACCTGTATCTCACTCTAGTCGTATTCTAACTCTAGCCCCAGAGTATGATCACAAAGCCAAATTAGTCAGAGTATGTGGACGCCTCCGCAGATGTAAGCACTTGGACTCAGACACTCTACACCCTATTGTCTTAGATCCTGCTCACCCTCTTGTAAAGCTTCTGATTCAACATCACGACAACCTCCTGTTACATCCAGGACCTGAGCGCGTGTTCGCAGAACTGAGACGAAAATATTGGATCGTAAGAGGCAGAAAAAAGACACCAGCGCAGCTGCTTTGAACGTAAGAAATGGTGAGGGAAGCCAGAAATTCCTATGATGGCAGATCTCCCTCAGTCTAACTTTCGGTTGTTTCGTCCAGCTTTCTGTTCAACGGGCATTGACTGTTTTGGCCCTTTCCAGGTTAAGTTTGGATGCAGTTGTTTATCCGGAATCGGAAATGCTCAGTCGTAGGAGATGGTGCCATAGCCAGATTCTAATTGAAAATTTCTGGAAATGTTTCATACGGCAATACCTCCCCGACTT
>JAQIUQ010001258.1:432500-520000 GCA_030378365.1 Hybognathus amarus | reverse complement strand
AGTGAGGGACCCTGCAAAAGATCTGCATTGTTGAAAGTGGTCTTGCTTGTTTCATTTATGATTTGCTTTCATTTGATCTTGTATTAGGGAGAGGGTGCATTGCGCCGTCCCACTCTCTGGTCATGTTGGCTTCTGAACAGCATGCCGGACCAGCTGGTCAACAAGTCCTGTCAACCATGGCTTCTGCTTCAATATTCTCTGTGTGGGTGAGTGTGTTTTGTTCGGAGCTCCCTTTTCCTTGGGGCGAAATAACCATTTGCATTCCCTTTGTGAACACGTACTGACTTCTTGTCCTGTGACCCACTTATTAAATACTGGTGCACTGATAGAGAGCAGTTGTGGGAACTTGATATTTGATTTTATTCTTATCCGGATTTCATGTGCTGATTGGAGGTTAGAAATCTTAACTAGCCATAACTCAAAACAGTTACAAAAACAGGGGAAATAATGTTTAAATTATGGATTTATGCATGTTTTTTGGTATATTTTACTGACTGAGTCGGTAGCAAACTGTGAAGAATGCATATGATTGTGTCACTCAATAAGAGGCAATATGCCAATTAACCAAATTAAGTTCTAGCTAAATCCTTGTGCTTCTGGGACTATGAAGTCTTCATGCTTTTGTTATTCACTTCACCTTTCTGAAATATTTATATACAGAGCACAGAGGCATTGTTTCAGATTCTTTGTTGGCATCCCATAAAGTTCAGGGCATCAGACAGGGCTTTTATCCCATTTCTGCTTAAGCTCCAAGGATGCGATCACAAAACTCACTGAGAAAGTTCTCACTCCATACCTTTTATTAGCCACTGCTCTATCAGCATTTGATCTGATCTGGGAAAATCGCTGCTTTATTTTTAGGCATCAGGCAAGGCTTTTGGCCCATGCCTGTAGTGAAAGCTTTAACAGGGTCCCTGTGGGAATGGGATCTGCGTGGCTGAGTTTACTGAAGAAATGGCAAATGTGAGCCATCCATATAATTGAACATTCTGGTGGTGTTGAATGATGTCCATTTCTACTCCGCTTGTGGTTGTCAGGAGAGCAAGAATAGCCAGGATTGCTGCATGGCTTTTAGACACACAGAAGTGTATGCATCAGCTAAATAGTACACTTCTGTATTAAAAGTTGATGTGTGTAATTTTGATGTTTTAAAAATTCATTATCCTCCTAAGTTCTAGTTTAATATGCAGATATTATAAATATTACATTGCAAATTATGTTTAATTATTTCAGGAATATGTGTATGGGTTTATTTTATCTTAGATTATGAAGCTTTATGGTGGTAGCTTATTGTTGTGCTTTTGTTACAGGGGAGACGGTGTTTGGAAAGTCCACCCTCATGACATTCTCTGTCCAACACCAAATTTGAGGGTGAACCTACACAGCACATATCAGCCTGGAGTGCAGCTCAAGTCTGAACACTTATGAGCTGCAGGAGAGCAACGTTCGCCTCAAGCTCACTATGGTCAACACTGTAGGTTTTGGAGAATCAGATCAACAAAGAGGATAGGTGAGATCTGCTTGTGACCAAAATATGTTTAAGTGAAAACCATTCTTTAGTTGTTTTAACCAGAGACAAAATCAGGTCAATGGGCCTGGTTTACACCTGGTCACTTCATGCATTTTTTACTCATCGGATAGCTTTCTGATTTGTTAAAACTGTTCCATGTTTCCAATCCATCTGCAAAATGTAAATCTGATCATATAATTCCCATGCTATGTGCAAATTTAACAAAGTTCACTCAACGAATGCAACAACAATCACAATAGGAGAATGGCATTATGGTTTACGTTTGGTTTTAGTTTTTACAGGGTTTTGAGAACACCATGTAAACATAAAACCATGTCTGTATTTGTGATTGTAGAAACGACAAACAAGCGCTACTCTGCCCCCACATACTGACGTAGATTTGTTAGGCTGGTGTTTGAATGAAGCGCTTTAGTAAGCCTGTGGCTGAGCCTTAAGTTTTACAAAGAATATCTCTTTGGGGCTTGACACTTTGAGCTTTGTAAATCTGCAGAACTTGTACACCCACCTAAAGGATTATTAGGAACACCTCTTCAATTTCTCATTTATGCAATTATCTATTTAACAAATGACATGGCAGTTGCTTTAATGTATTTAGGGGTGTGGTCCTGGTCAAGACAATCTCCTGAACTCCAAACTGAATGTCAGAATGGGAAAGAAGCGTGATTTAAGCAATTTTGAGCGGTGGCATAGTTGTTGGTGCTAGATGGCCGTGCCTCAGATACTTCATAGTCTGCTCAGTTACTGGGATTTTCATTACAACCATTTCTAGGGTTTACAACAAATGGTGTGAAAAGGGAAAAACATCCAGTATGCGGCAGTCTCTGTGAGCGAAAATGCCTTGTCTGATGCTGGAGGTCAGAGGAGAATGGGCCGACTGATTCAAACTGATAGAAGAGCAACTTTGACAGAAATAAGCCACTCGTTACAACTGAGGTATGCAGCAAAGCATTTGTGAAGCCACAACACGCACAACCTCTGAGGCGAATGGGCTACTACAGACAAAAGACTCTACACGGGTACCACTCATCTCCACATACAAACAGGAAAAAGAGGCTGACAGTTTGCAAGAGCTTACCAAAATTGGACAGTTGAAGACTGGAAAAATGTTCCCTGGTTTGATGAGTTTCGATTTCTGTTGCAGTACGTTCAGCATGGTAGAGTCAGAATTTGGCGTAAACAGAATGAGAATATGGATCCATCATGCCTTGTTACCACTGTGCAGGCTGGTGGTGGTGGTGTAATGGTTTGGGTGATGTTTCTTGGCACACTTCAGGCCCCTTAGTGCACATTGGGCATCGTTTAAATGCCACAGCCTACCTGAGCATTGTTTCTGACCATGTTCGTCCCTTTATGGCCACCATGTACCCATCCTCTGATAGCTACTTCCAGCAGGATAATGCACCATGTCACAAAGCTCAAATCATTTCTAATTGGTTTCTTGAACATGACAATGAGTTCACTGTACTAAAATGGCCCCCACAGTCACCAGATCTCAACCCAATAGAGCATCTTTGGGATGTGGGTGGAACGGGAGCTTCGTGCCCTGGATGTGCATCCCACAAATCTCCATCAACTGCAAGATGCTATCCTATCAATATGGGCCAACATTTCTAGAAAGAATGCTTTCAGCACCTTGAGTCAATGCCACATAGAATTAAGGCAGTTCTGAAGGTGAAAGGTGGTCAAACACAGTATTAGTATGGTGTTCCTAATAATCCTTTAGGTGAGTGTACATGCACAAAGAGCTAAATAACAAACTAAAGCATAAAAGAAAAGGAAAACAAAAAATCCCATTATATTACCCCTTTGACAAAGATGATTGTGTGATAAGTGTCTGCGAAGCGAAACTTTCAGTTTTGTGTGCGGCAGTTTTCCACTTGCTGAAGAGATACTCTAACTCATCTGGCAGCGATGCGTGTTGCAGTAGCCGTATCATATCTGGCTATAACGTCAAATAGCCGAGAACATGTCTCTTACACGTTTATTTTTTACAAATTTGGGAGGGACTAAAATTGACACATCATTATTATCATACAATATAATATTTTCACCTCTTTCATTGTTCAACTTGCAGTTACAAGTCTCATTGTGGTTTGTCGATATCTAGTTTTGAAGCGTACCTTCATAGAGGAACTGAAGATTAAACAGCACCTACACAGCTTAATCATGATACACGTGAATCCGATCGCCTGTCTGTATTTCATCGCTTCCCACTGGACACTCCGCTAAAGTCACTTGACCTGGTTACTATGAAGAAGCTAGACAGTAAGGTTGGTGATGCATTTTCATTTGTGAAAAAGGTGTTGTCGACAATCACTGCAGGACTCTACCACAGCTATGTCCATGGTCAATGGATTAGACAAATTGCACAAGCTGGTACAGTATTTAAAGGAGTATTTCACTTTAGAATCAAAATTAATCTCATTACGCCAGGTTTACACCCCTAAGGCCAGGTGCACATGAATTCCTCCTTGGAAAGTAAGCCAACAATTTATTAACATGTGAAGTTCTTATGCGATTTGCCCCAAAGAAGAATCCATATACACCGGAGGATAGTTCCTGAGGGTGAGAAATCATGTGGGGGTTTTAATGCTGTGGACTATTAAAAATACATTTATTTCATGTAATTGATAAATATTATAGAAAGAAAAATCAATATTATATATTTTTTGACTAATAGTAATAAGGATGTTTAACAAAATCTAGGAATAATAGGAAATTCTTCCAACTTAAATCTCTATTAGGTGAAGCTGAACTTGTCTGCCTGATATATGTGGCTTAGCTATTTATTCACTGTTTCACTGGACAGAGCAGTGTTGGTTTAACAATAGGTGTGGGGTTATTAAGACATTTCAGCCTCATGTATGGCTGATGGCCGTGTTTAATGTCATTGGAGCTGTGTAGACGGATATTTCAGTGAAGGTCAGCTGTGTTGTGAAACTGCATTCGACTCCATACATCTCTCTCTGTGCTGCACTTATCTCTAACAAGATCTGAAGCTGTAGAAAACGGTGTAACAGTAGCCTCAACATGGTTAAGATATTTCTGTGTACCGACACTTGGTGGCTCAAACCTTTATTCAGAAGGGAACCGTGTGAGAGCTTACACGATTTCACTAGTAGTGCAATTACAGTAAACAAAGCGCTAAAAGGGACACTCCACTGTTTTTCTTCACATTAAACTCAGTCAAGCTTTTCCCTTAACTAAGATGAGTCTGATGCTATACCTCTGCATATCTCAGTGCGTGCACTATTAATCGCCATGCACCTGTGCAGACACTTCCTATTGCACTTAAACTCAGCCCAGTTCGAATATCACAGTGGGCCCAAGCAGAGAAGCTGACCAAACACCTCCACGCTTTCCCATTTTAATACAGTCACACCGAGTCTATGTAAAATTCTGAACCTTGGATACTGGTGTACCAATAAAAACGTTGGTGCTTTTTGAGAGTGTGTAAAATGGATAGCTATATTCCATGGCGGAAACTGAATAACAAGCGCTTGCGAGCACTGTCACTCGTCGCAGGATATCACATCTACATTCTGTGAAACTCTCTGCCCCCTTTAGAGTGATGACATCACCGCACTTCGGTCCAGAGATATATATGTGCCGAGTCAGAGGTGTCAAGTACAATTGCTGTGCATTCAGCCATAGCCATACAAGCGTACAGTTATCCACTTTACACGTCTGGAGAAGCGAAGTCGACGTTTTATTTTGGTGTCACGTCTGCAGGTTCAGCTCACACCTGACTCGTGAGACCCTGAGATTCAAAATAGGGAAACGCTGGGAGGTGTTCTGGCTGGCTTCTCTGGCTCTGGACCATATTGAATGAATTGGGCTAGTTAAGTGCTACGACAAGGTGCCTCTGTGTGGCAGAGTACAAATTAAGGCTGTACGCACTTGTCTGAGACGATAGAGAGGTATGCATCAACTTGTCTCAGTTAGAGAATAAACATAGTTTAGACACTGGCAAAGGTGAATATCCCTTTAGGGCTAAGCTTAGGCCACAGAAAGAAGAAAACAATAATAAGAAGAAAATAAAAAGAAGAAAAAGAAAAAGAAAGAATAGCACTAGATGCATGGTGTGGGTGGCAGGAGTGTAAGATTGGAGTGAGTGGGATCAGAGCACTCTATATTGTGTGTGTGTGGTTAGAACACACAGCCACGTAGTGAAGTAGGGCTCCTGATTAACACATCGATTAATACAAATGAGACGACTCATTCATAATATCAACTGTAAAACACTACACCCATATATGTATATTTCTAGAGTGATTATTTTACAAATAAGATGTGAAGTTTCTGTGTGCAGCCACAGATAACATTAATCAATGCCGCGGTATGTAGCGCAACACTTTCAGGTTTTTGGCACAGTATTGCATTGTTGGCTGGTGGTGACAGTCACACCTGATTTATCGCTATGAACCATCTGATTTACTCCCTAGTTTGAGAAGACATATTGCGATGCTGAAGCAGTACAGGTTGATGTAAGCTTTCACAGGCTTTTACAGCAGGTCACTCTAATCGCATTAAGCTCCTCCTTGATGTTTAAAGTAGGATAGACTCATTGGTGTCATTTCAAGTGTCTGCACTGTAGCAGCATCTGCAGAGCAGACAGAAACAAAGTAAATTTTCTGTAATGTTTGCTATTTATCCAGTTTGCTCAGGCATAAAGACACTGAACCTGAGAATCTCAGTGTCTATATCTATCTGGCATATGGATGTTCTGCTTTTGACTGAGGTTGCTCTGAAGTTGCTTACATTCAGATATTAAGTAATAGAGCTCTGCTGCTCTGGAGAAGTTGAAAGTTGGCTTCCTGAAAGGTAAACATGTTCAACTCACTGGATAAGCCGTGCTAGGATGTTCACATACATCAGTGCATGCTCAGTATGGCCACTGCTGTGTCCCGGCTCTATGTCCTCTCATCTGAATTAGTATTAGTATAATTTGATTTAATTTCTGATTTCTGTCTATTTTTAAATGCTTATAAATAATCTTCTCCTCATCATACAGGTGAATATCATCCCTATCATTGCCAAATCAGACGCCATCTCAAAGAGTGAACTGGCAAAGTTCAAAATCAAGATTACGAGTGAGTTGTGTTAGGAATGGTGTCCAGCATCTACCAGTTTCTCACCGATCATGATAGAGACTGTGGCAGAGATCTACTCAACCATGAATGCTAAGAAGCTTGAACATCATTCATATTTTGTATTCATTCCTGTTGTTACAAGCACTAAACAAGATGTGCTTTTAAAGTGTTGTGTAGTAAATTATAAATATTATCATTCTACAGACCCATAAACTCTTAAAGTATTAAACTTTTGGTGTATAATCGGGTTTTGGAAAATGAGTGATATCTCAAGATCATGTCTCAAACCTGCAAAAAGGCCCGCTGCTATTTTTTTGTCTAAATCTGAGTCTCTCATGTGCTAGACATACGAGAACAAAAATGTTATCTACAGTAATGTTGGTACTCGATGTAATTACACAGACAAGATTAAGAATGTATGTGTTCCTCTTCCACTTCGCTAAATTCTTCTGCACATAGTCAAGTCACAAATGTAATATGTTCCTGTTTGACTTGGAAGACAACACAGCCATATTTGAATACTTCAGCGCCTCCGCCCATAGTTTCTTTGCATTCACATTACAGTCCAGCAGTTTAAGTGAGAGAGTCCATATGGTGTCCAGCTTCCTTGCCTGTGTTTGCTGGTAGGAAGGTCTACAAAAGGAAGAGTGTTTTCATCAATGTATTTCCTAACAACATAGAGCATAGTAACATTGACATCCAATGAATGAATGTCACTTAGTACAATACAGATAGCTGACATTAGGACAAATCCCACTCTGTTATAGTGGGATGTGCCCTCAGATCTTTTCAATGGTTGTAAAAGTGGTTCTTGTCTTGTAAATATCACTTCTTAACAAGGTGATATTCTTTGTGAGGTCTCCACTATGTGACATATCGAGTGCTTCAGTACAGAGTGTCTTATTGTGTCACATAGGATCTTAAGAACCAGAGACTCATATCCGCAGTACATCTAAGTTACATGACCCTTTAAACAATTCCATTTAGGCCCCTTCCACACTGCTGCTGTTTTGTTCTCAACGTAGAGAATTAAAATCCGAACCAACACGCAGAATTTAGAACCCACCATCTACCAACACCTGGGCATGTCGCATGCCGGTGTAGAGACAGTGATTGATATCTACAGATCAGCAGGAAGCACGTTCACTGGACTGCAGGGTTGGTATCGATAATCGAATAGTATTGACCGGGACTGGGACTTAACTCTTCCGCTTTTTCCCCCAAATCGCCAAAAAATTATAAAAGTTGAACTCCAGAAATTCTGAATTTCGATATTCTACAGTCCAACCGACCGGAGTAGAAGAAACCGCTGTAAACAAACACGAATCGAAGAAAAGCGCTGACCGGAAGTGTCCTGGCATAACCGCGTCGAGTCGTACACCTGCAAGTAGTCTGCACATCTGGTGGTCTCAAAGTGTGGCTCTGCACTTTGCTAAAAATAATGAAACCTCGGGCAAAATGCAAAATTTGGTGACCCAAAGTTAACATATCCTCCTCCAGTAAAGACCGTTTGGTTAGCAAGGTTAGCTAAGCTTTTTTGACCCTGCCTCTTAAAAGAGATCGTAACGCAGACGTTACGAACCGTACTCGAACACAGTGGATCGTAAATCAGAATCGTTAATTCAAATCAGACACCCAACTCTGGAAGCCATGTACCTGATATGACACCCAATCACTGGAGGGTGAGTGTGCTAGCCTCTGCGTCAGCGCTTCTGAAGAGACCTCCGCTTTCTCCGTCTTGACGCCAGAACGGCCTCGGAGATTCAAGAACCGCAAGATGGGAGCCTGGAGCGTTTCAAACTTCTTCGTTTTAGTCTGTACGGGACGTGCAAGCTGTAACGCAGCAAAGGTCTCCTTCACCATCTCGAACGAAAACTGTAAAGTAATGTGGATTCGGGGCGCTAATATGCTGATTGGTGCTGAAGAATAATTTTTTGTAAATGTCTCAGGAACCGTCTGCTGAGTTGTGCTGCTGCCATTTCTTTTTGTCAAAGAATCCTGAAAGAACAGCATTTACATCCGAATAGACGTTCCTGGAACATTAGGAAATGCTTCACACGTGTCACTTTCCATCGCATCCCACCTAACCCTTTGCCCAACAACAAGTATCCTAATTTCTTTGAAAAACTTGTCCCCAAGCTTTTGAAAGGTAGGAAGATGTAGGATTGTAAATGTCTTATATGAGCTTAGATGCACGTAGTATATATTTAAAATCTGTCATCTTGTCTGTTACAGTAAAAGTTTAAAAGTATACTGCAGTATTTCTGCTAAATTATTTGTTTGTGGGATTTTTTTTTCTCTGGCAGGGTCATTTGCCTTTTGCAGTAGTGGGAAGCACTCGAGGAAGTGAAGATTGGGAACAAGATGGTGCGAGCACGCCAGACCCCTGGGGAACAGTCCAGGGAAAGTCTCTCGGCTTACTGGCCTCCCAGAGGAAATGACACTGAGCTTCCTCCTCCATTTGCCCATGGCCTCTCGGTTCAGGGCATCGAAACCAATTCCTGTGTCCTCTCCCTTCTTGGTATAAACAGCTGTTGCATGCTCTGCAGACAACTCTCTCTTCTTTTCTTTCTTGCATTTTTTTTTTATTCACAGAAGGGGCAGAACACGCAACGTTTTAGGGCTGTCAAAACAGAGAAAACCGAGCTGTAGGTGTCCATTTGATCTTGAACCAACTGTGGAGCAACAGACAAACGACATCAGTACAGTGCTGATTGGTTGATGGTACTTAATATGAATACACTCGCAAATCCCCGAAAACCCTCTCCTCTGATGACCATCCTGAGGAGTGATGTGAAGGCAGTAGGCAATGCAAGATCCATCAAAGTAGCACATTCACACACAATGGTAATTCAAAGTGCCTTACAAGAAGAAATTAAAATAAATCAAAAAAACAAACACAAAATAAAGAATAAACTGCAAAAACAGTTTAGAATTAAAAATAAAATAGAATGCAGACATGAAAACAGTCTATGTCTAGCCAGTGGCACAGTGGTCATTCAGTGAATGCATATCTAAGAATATAAACCCCAGTCTGAGTCTCAATGACCGTGAGGAACACATCCCTTATTGCAAAGCTGGTTCCAGCCTGCGTGCCTGCATAATAGCCTTGATGCAGGCTCTCTGTTAGCTGAGCTGAATCCTTGTACATTCCAGCCAGCTATGTATCTGAGGGATCTGTTTATATTCACCTGAGAAATATCTGCACATCAGGTTGAGCTGTTGCTAAGCCTATTGAACGACTTATAGACCTGGCAACAATACTGTTCAGTGACCTGAGCAGCAGCGGTGCATGGCTGCAAACCAACTGTCTCAGGGTCTTTGGCTAAGTGCTAGTAGGAGCCCATTATAATAATCCACCTCTGCTGTGATGATGTAAGCACAGTTTCATCTGAACTCTGTATTGGAAGCGAAGGCATTCTAATTCTTGCAAAAAAAATTTTCTTCAGTATGATAGGTATGCTGATTTAGCCTATTGTTTGACATGACTATTTGAAACTAAAGGTTCTGACTCTGAGGATAGACACACCGAAGTATTCTTGACTTGATTTTCTCAGGTTCCTCGACCCTGGAGATCAACCAGAGTATGCATTCACAATCTCTGAGAACTTCATCTTTATTTCCAGACACAATATCATTTCTAGTTTTGTTCTTTGTTTACCAAAGGAAGTTCTGGCACATCTACTGTTCTACTTCATCTAATGCATTGGCACAGGGAAAGTCAAATGGGGCTGTGTATCCGTTAGGGATGTAGGGCTGAAGTAGAGCTGTGTGTCGTCTGTATAGCTGTGGTAAGCAATTGAGTTTCTTCTCCATTATTTGGCTTCATTGGGAGCATATACATGTTAAACAGGAGTGGTGCAAAGCACAATTGAGCCTCTGAGGGAATTCTCAAGTCACTGGATATGTCCACTCAAGACTTAGATGGTCTCCTGAGGCGTACAATCTAGAAAATGTGGTATTCTTCAGTAACAATAATGTTTCATTAGTCGTGTTCAATAAAGCTGGTGCAAGTCCCTGTTCACATCTACAATTTGTTCTGTCAAGTTTTTGTTAAATGTGTGTTGTATGCTGGCAGTGATTTGATGTGTAACATTAGAGCAGCAGGTGCCTGTGATTGTCTCCAGGCGGTTCTGTGACATCACTTGAAATCCTCTCTCTCTCTCTCTCTCTGCACATGAGGCTGCAGGCAGGGTGAGCACGTGCTCCCAACCAAGTTGCTGCTGCAAGGCCTGAGTCCCACTGGTGGAGTATGTGTCCAGCTAGATGTGTGCTTCTTTATGCATCTTGCTGCTTAAGACCACATGCAGAAATGGGATACATTTCTATGAAAGAAGTAGGAGCTGGCTAAATAATGAGTCCTTAGTACTGGAGTTGAAGCAATGCAAGCTCATTTTGAGAGACTGAAGTGCGATAAATATATTTCTGGATGACTAGCTTTCAACCAGCCAGGTAAGCATCCACCGTTAGCAAACCACATAGAAGCAATAGCCGTAGCAACCACTCAGAACACTCCTTGTTCGCATAGTTTTGCAGCAGACGAGCAGCATTCATGATATTTTTCACATAAGAGAAATGTCAGATACAGGTATAATAAGCCTGCGGGTAATGTTGTTGTCAACAATACTCTACATGACTAGTATTTATCTGATTAAAGCTATAAACTGAACTGAATAGGTGATGTCTATTCTTCAAGAAAGGCTTCCTTGTTTTTCAGTGGTATAAATGAATCCAACGCCATAAGTTACATTCATGTTTCTTTCACTTTTTTTTCATTTTCATTTTAGGACATTTTACCTTATTTTTAAGTTTGGTAACTGGCTGATCATTTCTTTAAAGCATTATTTTTTGATCACCTTTTGTTGGTTTTTACAGCTCTGGCAGTGACAAGATTTTCTGTTAATAAAGATATTCAGCTAAGTGTTGAGGTCAACAAATCCTCCCTGATATACACCTCCAGTAATGATTATAGTAGTTCTACATATAACCACTGTTATTTGCTGGACTGTCATGTCAGTGACCAGATGTCACCCACCCATCTGCAGTAATTTCCAGCTAAACTGACACAGGCTTTAACGCTTCAGCTAGCTCAACCTTAAAGGCAACCTGTAGTAGTGGAATGTGTGTGGCATGTCTCCAGGAAAGTTATCTCTTCTTCTTCTTTCATGTCCTATGAGAAGACATTGCGTTTAGAGTGCTCATTTTCCATTGAATATGATGTGTTTTCCATGTGCAGTATGAAGAGTCACTGCTGATTTTGCGAAGCTGGCGAGAGATGGCGTCGATCAGGGTCAACATGGCAGGACCTGAGAGACAGACTCAACACCGCCCCACGTACGGCAGGCCGATACCGCCGCCTGGCAAGCCCTGGGAGGAGACGGGATTTCAAAGACACTGACCCTGACAGCAAACTCCTTCAGGTGAAGAGGCCATGTGACCACACGAACAAATATTGGAGAAGTTCTCGTCACAGCTCAATCGCAAAGATTCATTGTCTGCATTTAGAGGCGTAATGCTTAATGTTACCAGATGTCTCTTGGCATCGTGGTTTGTTGTCTCTAGCCTTCAGGGAACATGTTAGGCCAATGAAGCGGAATCAGTTCATGGGGGAGGCTGAGAAGAAAGAAGAGCAGAGGATGAGGCAGAGGATTGTCCAGAGTCAAAGAGAAGGAAGCAGAGCTTGGGAGAAGAAGGCCAGAAAGAGGTTAAGTTCTGTCTGTTTGCATGTGCAATAATGTTGCTATGTGTAAAGGTCCTTTAGTAGTAGGTTACTGAGGAAGCCCTAGATGACACATGTAACTGTATATCTGGGATGTAGGGGCTGTATGCGTACGCAAAATAGTCACGGCCGGTACGTACTTGCTTTCAAGTCACGGTTCGGGCATGTTTTAATACAAGCAAAGAAAGAAAGCAATGCTCATGAGAAATTTCCTATTTGTTTAAGAGAAATATTTTAAAATAAGTGCGACTTTTTCCTACGATCTTGAGAACTTTCAGGTTTATATAAATAATGTGGGCGACCATTTCGAAGGATGAACAAATAATGTCTGCTCACTAACACATGAAAATAACATTTAAATATATATTTATTTTAGAGGGCTGTCAGTTTAACGGTGGCTTAATTACCGGCATTAACGCAAACCCATTTTAACGCTGGCTAATTCCATCGTGCGAGTTAACGTGTCTTGCCCAGGTGCAAGCTTCCTTGGCTTCTGTTCGGCGCATGCTTCTGGAAGGATACGCCCGTGCGTCTGAAGTCCTCACAGTCCATTTCGGCCGCGCTCGCTCATCCACTCAAGAGCCGGGCCGCAAGCCCAAAACGAGTGTGTGCTGTCGAGTGCTGTCTTTGTTCAATACGGTCTAGCTGCAACGATCCGCTTGCGCCTTCGGTTCGAGTAAGTAACAAACTGCCACCCCCGCTGCGCCGCGCAAGGCATATCCAAGACTGAATGGGTTTCACGATCGCAGCGCCAGGCACGACTTCTGTGCCGCACACACCGGCTCCTGCCCTGCGAGCTTGGCCAGTAGTACGGTCACGCTTCCCAGTGGCACGCACTTGATGCGCTAGAGACGCCTGGATTCTCGTGTTTTGTCGCTGTGAACTGAAGCTATCTATCATCGCAGCACGTCCCAAGCCCTGAAACACCACTCATGACTTATGGCCAGCAGAATACAGGCACACACAGACTGATGACGATCTCCACCCCCTCGCCGATATCAGCACCTCTTTCAGTATTTCTTTCACCCTTTTATTCATATACAGTGTTACATTGTGTGTAGAGTATTATTAGTATGTTAGTGTGAATATTTACAAACATTTTCCAATGTTATTTTTTTCCATAATAACAAGAGAAAGAAAACATTTGCACTGTAGAACAAGCCAATCCACATTTCGACCATGTTGATAAGAGCATTAAACCAGAAGAAAATTATGTAACAAAAGTAAATACAAAAGAACATTTAAAGACAAAAATGTGCCACCAAATCCGTCGAGTTAACCATGACATTAGAACTGCTCATTAAATTCCTGGTTTAAATATCTTTAACTGCTCACATAACACTATGCAAATTGAAGATTTATATATAGATTTTGAGTTTGCTGTGCTAGAAGCAACTGAGAAGCATTTCACCTTATTCGCGTGCCGAACTGTAGTTTTCAAGTTAGTGTTGCTGATATTAACTCCTCTGGTGTATCTTCCTGGCCTGTGGATTGTAAGCATTATAGGTGATGTAAATCATTTACTTTACATCAGCAATTCCTCGCTTTGTCATGACTCCTGCTGTTCAATCCCACAGAGACCTGCGGGGTTAATAAATTGGAGAAATGTGACTGCATCAGCCAGGGTTATGACCTCAGTGGTCACGGTGATCCAATGTCCTGCCCTTGTTACTGACCCGCTGTGGTAACATGCCCTGCTTGATCTGAGCTTAGCACACGCTGGCACAGACCTCACGTGGCTGGTTCCGAACCAGGTAAACCATCCCGTGAAGCACATGCATGAGCCAGACGCAGTTTCGCTCCTGATTCCATTGTTACCGCTTGCCATTCTGACGTTGCCGAACGCTGTGTTGGCCGCTGCCAGCACCGAATTTTGCCGCAGGTAAATGATCCAGCAACTCGTTCTTATGCCCACTCTGCGTACTAACTCGAGCAGCCTCAACTCTTAAACTGGTTCAATATACTTAATACATGTACCGTTACACCCTGACTCGGGATGAATTTATAGAGAAGCAAACTAAACGGTGTTTCAGTGTTTTAGTCCTATAAATTGGACTATCGACAGTAGATGTAAAGCTTTGTTTGTTCAGTACTATCATCACAGACCTGTCACTGTGGTCCAGCATCACAGCTTCACATGGAAAAGTTCGACCGTCTCAGAAGCTTCGACCAGGATGAGAAGAAGAAACTAGAGGAGAGAAGAGACCAGTCTCGATGATGAGCTGAACGGCTTCAAGCAGAAAGCATTGGGCCGCTGAGCTGCTGCACTCACAGGCCCAGCAGGCAGGGAGCTCTGCCACACTCAGAGAAGGATAAAGAGAGGAAAAAGTAAGATTGACCTCCAATGGTGGTTCCTGAACCTCACAACCTTCCTTCCCGATAGACCCCAGATGACTCATGATGCAGGAGATCATGTGTGCATTTCACTGCACGTGGTAAGATTGCAGGGAATGTTCAATTTAGATCATTACCACAAATTCAAATGGATGGGGTTGACGGTATGTCTGAAAAATACACTACTGTTAAAGTTTAAGGTCAGTAAAGATTTTTTTTCTTTGAAGAACACTTTAGCAAGGATGCATTTAAAACGTCTACACAGTTTGATGTTATAACAGGTTTCATTGAAATCAAATTGTTCAATCTTTCGTCTGACTGGAATAATCCGCCTTCACAGGAATAAATTACAATTTAAGTATTTAAGACCATTCAAATATTACTGTTTTTACTGTATTTTTGATTAGATTAAGCAGCCTGCTGTGAGCATAAGAGACTTTTAAAAATGTATGACACCCAAACTGAACCTGTAGTGGATGCTACTCTGGATTTTGTGCAGAATCTACATACAATATATTTGTAGTATTCTTTTGATTTTGCATAATGGAAATTAGACCATACTTTAATAGTTTAATAGATGTGCAAGATAAGTCTTGTATTAATAGAACATGTTGGACAATTCTATATAGTTATAATAATATTTTCTATAATTAATTATGTAATTGTGACTATAATTATCATGGCTTGTAAAATGTTTAGATTATGAACTTTTATATATATATATATATATATATATAGTATATATAATTATAATTGACTTTTATGAACTTTCACTTTTAATCAAAGGGTCATGCACATTCCATCTGAAAAGCCGTACTAGTAATTAGATCTCAAATATATTGCTTCAACAATGCTGGTAATCAACCATGGTTGTGTATTCAAGCTGTATTTGCTGCATTCACCTGAATACTATGGGAAGACAACACTTTCAGGTGACAAGGTTTACCTTTTTTTTATTTTATTTTTTTTTAATTTTATTTTTTATCTATTTCTCCTTTTATTTTTAACTGTTTTCCCCTTAAGCTTCTTGTATGTGCTCATGAGGCAGCAGACCACTGCTTTAAAATATTTGTACACTTCACAGCAATCAGATACCAAGGAAGCAGTTTTGCAACGTATAAAGTGCAATGAAAGTAAAGTGAAACAGACATGTGAAGGCCAAGTATGGTAACCCATCCAAGTTAAGTGCACACACATTAGGAGCAGTGAGTAGTGAACACAACACACCTGGAGCAGTGGGCAGCCATTTTGCAAATACAATGACTATGGTAGTGACGACTTCTGTCCGCATTCGCGTACTCTCCTGTGATTAAAGGCGGCACTTCCGGTTTTCTTTCCACCAGAGCCTCGCTTTCAATTTTAAAATAACGGCTGCGTGAAATCAGTTTATTGAGAATCGAACCTGCAACCTTTGTCCAAATCCAAACTTGAGATTGAACAGTTTCTTACCACTTTCTTTTCCATTTATTCAGTGGGTGATATTTATTCCTAGATTTACAAATAGCCAGAGAAAATGTTAGGTTTCCTCAGTGCTCATATGGGGGCAGGGCATGTACAATATGGGATTACGTCATCGCTTCCGGTTTCATGGGCGGGATTTGTCAACTTTGTGCTTGTCCACTTCCGACGCAGCTTCAACAATGCCTAGACTGACCCTGAGAATGCTATTTATGTCACTGCTTGTTCCACTTTGTAAATCTAACCAGCAACGCCAACCCTACTGCAAGTTTTCACTGTATTTCTCAACTGAATTGCTAGTATAAGGAAGAACTGGATTAAAACTTTAAATAAACAAGGAGCACGTCTGTTCGCAGCCGGCACTTTAGTAATGCTCACCAGATCTTATTAGGGATGCTCATAGACAAATCTTCTGTGAATGTCTCTGATTTATCGCCAGCGAGATTGGTGATTCAATCAAAGTGCAGTGTACAAAGTATCACTGAATCCTGAAATCCTGCATATCACCGTATAATCCCCTATTAATTTTCTATGTTGCATGTAAGGTGTCTTGTTTAGTTTGTATATGTGTCATGTACTGTCCTCATTCATGCTGTTTTCCAGTGTAACTCCACCTGCTCCAAGTCCTGCATGAGTCACCTTATGCTGTAAGGCTTTCATGGTATCTCTTAATGACACAAACCCTCGCTTGCACTAGGGGACTAAATTACAAAAACATGTAATGATGATGGTCAGTTACACTGATCCTGTAATTGCGGTGTTAAGCACTGCAGTGGTAGTTAACTCTCCTGGTTCATGCTTAAGTCTCAACACTGGCAATGTGAAACTGACTATGGTAGCAGCAGGGGGATATCTATGTCACTAGCTGCTCAGGTGAGAGTTCATTGCTCTCGCTATGTGATGTGCAGCCATCTGCCCTCATCCTGAATCCAAAGCGATCTGCTGCTGTCTTCACTCCACACTGCTCTCCAGCAGACTCGCACAAAAGAGCCTTTGACTGGCTCCGCTCCTACAGCTGGGGTCAAGACATGCAGTCCGCTCACCACTTGGCCGATAACTCTTGAGCTTCATCCCTTGCCACATACCTATTAGGAGACAGTCAAGTAAACACTGTGCGTATTTTGGCAATGTCCCATTTTATGTAGACAACACAGCGCAAGATAATATTGAATTTGGTTCTACCCAGCACACAGAGAGAACAATTCTTGAAGCTCTTACCACACACATCCCCTGCAACTGCTTCTAAGTGTTTTAACAGATGACGACGTACATTTTGGACCTCTTTGCATTTTTATGTGTGAATACAACAGTGTGTAACCTGGTAGGGAACAAATATACCTTTCCTTCTCTCTCATTTTCCAGTTCAGGATTCCTGTAGAGAGTGTTTCTCCTCCTGCCCGCCGGTGAACGAAGCTCTCTCCCTCAGTGTATCCCTGAAAAGCTCATGCTGTTCCGTGTTCCTCCCCCTCTCTCCATCCTGACATCCCCCCTAGTTTACGCATAATATACATAAGCTGAGGAGGGCATTAACTGGCGAACTGGAACCCTTTTTTTAACATTTTAAGAAATTCTCATTTGTTCTTCTTTGTTTTAGATTTGCTGTGTTAATGATGTCATAATCATGATATTGCTTTGTTTTGCATGCATGATTAGCGGATGAATCAACTTTAACATGAGCGGCTGACTGGTTGCAGTAGTGAGCATAACAGGTTAACCAAGAGACAAATTGCATTTCATCTGTCAGTACCATTCTCATTGGTTCGATAAGCTAGGAAGATTAATGTAGGCTGCTTTCAGTTCCAGTCATTGAGCTTTAAAGCATTTTCGCAGTTTGATATAATCTAGGGTACACTGAGTAGTAATGGTAAGGTGGTGTTTCGTCTGATTTAGCCAGCGTGCATGTTACTAATGCCGATCATACTCAATTTTGTTGTTTTTTCATAAACCTGTCATTCTTCTGCTCTTGTATTAGTTTAGATAAACTTCATCTTGGCACATTTCATCCGAATGTAACAAGAAGGCAGCTTTTTATAGTTCTTTTAGATTTTGTGGTGATATTGTATTTTTCACAAAATTAAATTTAAGAAATAAAAGTTCACTTGACTGAATCATTTAAATGTATCAATAATTACAAATGGGACCAACAGACCTTCTTTCATAAAGCTTAAAACTGTGGAAGAATCATTGCGTGCAGTGCGTATATCAGCAGTCAGTTTTGCATTATTCATGCAAGTGTTACTAACTGTACATCACTGGGGTGACATGGTGATGTTCCATTTGTGAATGCATTAGTCCTTTTTCACCAAACTATTTCCCAATAGCCTGTTCGCAAACCAGTTTTGGGTTTCACGTGAAACTAACTCCAGTCCAACTAATACACATGAGCAATAATTTATCTTCTGACACAATTACATTTTTATGAAATCTATTCTTTCACTTCTCTCTGCCTTTGTGTCAGGTTACTAGTTTAGAGGCGCTAGCTTGTTATTGCACGTCTCACATGCATTACAGAACACACATGAATGTAGTGCCGGCCAATCAGTGGCCTATGTGTGACGTAATAGCTGACACTTATCACATGAGATGTTAACTGACTAGAGGGCTCATAATAAGAGAAAAGCTACAGCAGGTAAATAGCAAAGTTGCTGATTTCTGTTCTGTTTTTGTATCAAAAATATTTTTCTGACTTTTAAACAGTCTCTTTAAATAGTTTTCCAGGACGCAACTTCATCCTCTTAGGTAAGCCTATGGATGATATGCAAGGACTATCCAGCTCCCGCATTTCATCAAAAAATATGAATTGTGTTTGAAGTATGAACGAGGCTCACGGGTTAGTAAGAATATTACAGGATTTTCTTTCGGGTGAACCCTCTAGAACCGGTCTCGGTTGGAAAATCTGTTCAGGCGAATGAACTCTTTGCTTAACTGGGCAGTAACTGTTCTTTTACCTCGCCACGTTTATTGGTCTGGCTGGGTTACTATTGTGACCAATAAGAAGATGGGAATGGAAGAATGAGAGACGCATGGACGTAGACAATGACATTACATAACGCTGTTCATGGGTCTTTTAGGCAGAGGAAAAGTATGAAGAACAAAAGGTTGTGACTGAATTTTTAACCAGCACCAGTTCTGAACCAGTTCTTTTTTTTTTTTTGGGCTAAATCAGGAGAACTCAACTGCAAGATTGTTTGCTCAGTTTATAGTCTTAGTCAGGGTGGTGTATCTGATTGTTTGCTACATAACGTTCTCTCAAAATAACTCCATAGATTCTTGTCTCATAGTGTCTGGCAATTAAATAGGGGACCCAGTGATGAGGCATTTAGCAATAAACAGTATGTGCCGTTGAAAGATTCTGCACCCTCATCAGCTTACATTTCATCTGCATCTAATTCATAGGCAGTTTGGGAGATTGTTATTTTAAACACGTTATGATACTTTTATGCTTTACTGAGTGACATAGGAGGACAAATAATAATACAGTGCAGAAACCCCGCTCAGCTCCATACATTTTAATGAACCACTTTATGAATTTGTGGGCCTGTACATCCGCAATGAAGTGCAAGCTGCCTTGTCCACTGCCACAAGTCAATTACGCACTTTATTAAAATATCCTTTTCACAATAAAGAGGAAAATTAGTTATTTAATACTCAGTGATAAATATGACTATGCTTTTATTTTCAGTCTCTAAAGCAATAAACTCACTTATTTTCAGCTACATATTAGAGAGAGATTCCAGACTTTATGTTCCGCCATATCCAAGTGAATCAACAATGTTTTGTTACGGATGGGGTATTTGATATGCTGATCTTTCAAGGATGGGAGTGTCTAAAATGTGTGATTGGTATTTAGCATTTTTAATCAGAAATCTCTTCTCCTGCTCCTCCTTCCCAGTTCCCTGCTCACTGTTATGTGTATTTACTTTCCTTTGCAGTAATCCCTGCTCTTGCACTGAGTAGGATGGCTTTGATAAGGGCACTGAGGCTCACTTTACTTAACTTTGGGACCCGAGGCAGTGCTGACCTTGCCCTCTGTGTTTTTTTTTTTTTGTGTGTGTTTTTATTGTGTGTCTTCTGGAGCTTTCACTAACATTTATATTTATTGTGATACCAAAACACTTACCTTTGCTGAAGGCTCTGTGCTTATTTGCGGTGTATGTTTTGTGTTACTAATAATTAAACTTAAGATTGTTTGCCTCTTCAGAGATGTGGGAGGGAAATTATCATTATCACTGTCCCAGAGTTAAGCTGTTTTATTTCTTTTTAAAAAAAGTTTTAGATTGGGTTACTCAATACAGGACAAATGTACCACTTTAAGAGTGCTCAAGCTGAAAAAGGCAATGTTTGTGCATTGAACATAATCCATGCATGTTTAAGTACTGTGCAAGGTGCACACAATGACATTTTGATAGCAGGCAGAGGGACGCCGCTTCCATCCGCGTGCGCACATATCCCGAACCAGCTTCATGCTTTTGCCTGGCAAAGAAAAAATCTGAGTGCCCATTTCCAATTGACTGATGTAAGCTTGTCTTCCCACTGGCACTGATGCCCAGTTCAATGCCCTCCTGATACTTTCTCTAATCTGCGTTTGTCTCTCTCTTCCTCTAGCTTCTTTTAACTCTGTCTTGGCCACCCGTTGGAAGAGGGGATTGCAGCTTCCACGAGAGCTAAGCGTCCACTCTTCTTCCTGTCTTTTTCACTCGTCAGCCCTTGTTTGAATGTTTTTGTTTTCATTTTTTGAAACTTTCATGCTGTGTGCCCTGTTGAACATGGCCTTATGTGGGCTTAACATGGTATTTTTTCAACGAGCGCTAGTGTTTCTAATTAGGGGATGCCAAGCAGTCCTCTCTATTAGACATCTTTTTGCTGCGCGGCAACCAGAAGCCAAAGCTTACAGATAGAAAGTAGCGGATGATGAAAGCTGAGATGCTTTCTGCAGGTTTCAAGTTTAAGCATTTTACATCTCACCGTGACATTGCCTTGTTTGATGTAAACTGTTTAGTTTATTTTATGAGATGTGTCGTGAATAAACCTGCATGTATCTCATCAACCTGGACACAGTGCTGACTGTGAGGAGCGACCGACTCACCTCATTTGGGAGCACACGATGCTTACTCGAGGTGTGGTGCATCCATTTAGCTCCGAGTAGATACCCTCGCAGTAGACTTTAGCATTTTGACACTGCTGGTGGTGACATTGAGAAAATCGCAGAGAATGGGGCCCTAAGAATCCCGGGTTGTTAAGGCAGCAAAATGTGTTAAGCTGTAGAGTATTTAACTGTAAATTAAATGAGAATCTCTATCTGGAAGGCACGACCAGCAAATTCCGGAGCAGGTTTGCATTGCTATGTTCTGATCCCTTTACATTTTACAGGACAACAATTTCTAAGCTCAAACACTCACAGCAATATAGTTTTCTAAAAATGAATTCCAATTCAAATATAATCTTTAGGGCAGTAATGGCTAGCACCTGATCCAAATACCAGGTAGGTCAACATTCAGTGCCAACCTTTATAGTCTTTACCCTTCTGTTCTTTTTGCATGCCTGAATATAGTTTTTGTTTCATATGGAGTTATCTCTTTGATTTACACATTTAAACACTTTCAAATGCTTCTTCTCCTTTGCACCATTTTTATTATGAGTTTCATTTTCAGGTAACAATGCTGCAGTTATGTTCAATTTGTATGATTTTCCATTTTGCCAAATACGGCATAGACAGATATACATCAGGGTTTTATAATTTCAAGTCAGTTATGAATACACAGGTTCACGCATATGTGTGTATAGAAATTTTTACAGCACTTATTTGCCAGTTTACTTTATTTGTTTTAATGCAAAAATAATGAATATTGCAAGTGACTGTTTTTTTCTTGTGAAACATTTTTGGGTGTCAAGACATTTTCTCAGTCATCTTCCCACATTTCTCCCTTAATGTCAATATGACCCCTATCTCTGTAATTTGTTAGTAATTGTGAAGGATTGAACTGTAAGATTTTAGATGGTGTACATTTTCTTTCAATAATTAATATTAAAACAACTTCAGAGTACGTCACATTTTTCATAATTCATTACTCTATATATATATATATATATATATATATATATATATATATACACACACACATATATATATATACACACACACAAAAAATATAATATATAGTATAGACAAGACAATTTTTTTTCCTAATATATATATAGGTGGTTTTAAGAAAAATATATGTAAATAGCATCTTCACTTTCCTGTTGTTTCCCACACACACACACACACATATATATATATATATATATATATATATACACACACATATATATATACAACAACATAGAATATATCTAAAATAAAATCACACCTAAAAGCCCTTAAGTGGGGCCATTGTGACTTCTCTTTTGAAGCCGTTTACTTCCAATTCCGAGCTTGTACGTTCGAAGTTTTCAGTATTTCACCAAAAGAACTTATGTAGATTACCTATTAATTGTCAATTCAATAGAAATTACTGAACTTAAATATGATAAAGTCTTATAAGAAATTCAGAAGAAGATTTCATGGATTTAGTGCTTTTGGATCTAAACTTCATAGAAACAAAAATGAGTTATATTTATAGCGACGTGAAACATTGTATGGAAATTAATATCATAAACATTAGTTGTGTCAGGATTATAATGAATGTAAATGCTCACAAAAGAGTTTATTGGCGCATAACATCAAATATTCAAGATACACAATGCAAGGTGTGACAGTAGAAATAGACTGTCTCAAAACCCTAGTCAGCTGCCTACCAACAGCACGTCGGCCATCAGTCTTCAGTCATAACCCAAGACAGTAAAGGATAGCAGTCAGTTTTTTACACTACCGTTCCGAACACACACAGATTGCGCTTCTGCGTTTCTTTCTTGCCAACTGAATAGGCGCTGTAACCCTCAGGAATCACCAGTGATTAGCGTGCCCGTCACTGGACAGTACAGTGTCCTTTGTCCGCGCACATAACAACATCACAAGCTGCTGCACATTACATTTGAAGACATGTCTGATGCATGTATCGGCTGGTGACAAGTTTGGTAACCCTTGTGGGAAAATTAAAGCTGTTTTGGGCGAGCAAAGCGGGAAGTGTTCAGAGACGCCAATGTGAGATGTGCATGGAGAAGATAAGACAGGCCAGGGTGAAAAAGGATTACTCCTGGAAAACACAGATTACATTAAGGAACGTTAAGTTAAACGAGCAAATATCCATTTGTACAGTTTGGACTTAATGACAAACGTTGCATGCTCTTAATATACATGAAGTTTACATAAATGTGTAAGCACCGTAACGTTAGGCATTGTAATATCCTTGAAGGGTTACTTAATATATATGTTAATAAGAGGATGGCTGAATATCTCTGAAATTAATATCCATTATGCCTTAGCTTTATTGAATAAGTATTTTGGGTCTTCTCTTGAGTGGTGCATGATTCTTGACGAAGTACATCGAGCAGGAACATCAAAGGCCCTCTGTATCAGCACGTTTGTGTTCTCTTAAGCCAATCCGAGATCTCTTTAATTCAAAGGCCTTTTTTATATGTGACTGCATTTGATGCTGTCTCAACACATGTATATGATGTAAAATCGTACATCATATACGGATATTGGAATGTCTACTGAAAAAATATACTGTCTGTTGCCAATATGGTCTAACCTGTTAGCACAGTTAGCATGTTTCCTAATGACCGTGGCACTATCAATATCACCATATTAGAGTTATTAACCAATATCAGGATGTTTAACTGCCAGCATTATTGACACTGTCACATTCACTTTCTCCTTCAACTGCGGCTGGATTTGACGTTAAAAAAGCATCAGCCAGCCTCCTTGTTGAAGGGTATCTTTGTATGTCTTTAGGCCTTCTTACGATGGCAGTACGTTGCTGTGGAATAGTAGGGATGGTGACAACCTAATGTTGCCACAGCGATCAGAGTTCATATCATCTGCGATTATTGTTCCTTTAAAAATAAGCACCATCACGCTACGCATTGAACATGCTGTCATGAGGGATCAGATGGAACAGGTTTTAGGATTACGCATTCACTGTAACTAGGCCCTTACGTCAACGGCTAATGTTTTCTTTTTCCTCCACAGTGGGTACAAGTTCGCACCTGTATCACCAGGGTTTATGAGATGAGCAGTTCATAACAATACATATCAGGTACACTTGCCGTGAATTGTTACAGGTCAATGTGATGTTCATATGGCAGATGCTTGTCATGTTACCCGCAGAAGAATTGGACATTAAGTATACCCAACTTTAACTAAGCTAATTGATGGATGTTGGTTCGGTTGCTTTTTGAAAGGAACAGTTCACTCATGCAATTGAAATAGTGTTGTCATTTGATGTCTGATGTCGATTGTAAATCCTTCCTTTTTCACCAGGTACATAAAGGAGTAGAACTTGGTATTACTAATATTACATTGTCCTTAACAAATAAAACAATATGATGGTGATACTGTTGTAGTTACAGTTTTAAGAGTACATTTTTGGCAATAATGTATTTAAGTTGTTAATTAATAATTTAATGCAAAGTTGTATGTGAATTTAAACTTTCCTTTAAAGTGATCATTTTATTAGTTAGATATTAAGTTTAGAAATTTCTTGAATGCAGACGAGTATTACCTATTAAATTTTGCGTTATTTAAGCGCAATTATTAATGAAAATATACAAGCTCATATGTTCATTTAAAAATTTAATGTAAATCATTGCGTAATGGAAAAGCTGAACTTTTATACTTTACTGATATGTATCCTTTAGAAATCATTTGCAATATATTTATTTAAATGTTCATGTTTTTTCAGAATTTGAGTGAATATATTTATTAAAGTGCAAAAGATTTATTTTTGAACTTATATCATACATTTTTCGTTTAAAGCAACAATCAGTTTATATAATATTTATTCACTTAGCAGTGCCCATTAACGTATACTTAATCTGAAATCAATGTATTCACAAAGCTTTGGTGTTATTATGAATCAAATCCATATAACAATAATCCTGTTGCATATAGTTTAAATATGTATAGTTAATGAGATTTTAATGTAGAATTAATTTATTTTCACTTATGAAAGGAAATAGTATTAACTTGTTTAAAACAGTCATTTTCTTAATTTTGATAATATTATAATAAATATGCCGTATTTGAATGGTGTTTTAATTTATTGTTTCTTTATAGCAATCATTTGTAATAACTTTGTTATAGTCATGTATTGTAGAATTATGGTACGCATTGGAAGTATGTTAAATATTTAGCTACTTTTAAGGTAGTCCTCTGTGGTTCCAGCTTTTGTCAAGCTGAATGGTTGATATCTGCTGAAATGATTCACTTATGGTTTTGAATATGATGGATAATCATACTGTGATTGACAGTAATGAGTCTCAATAATATGTTTGACTACAACTCATCACCACTGAAACTGTGATTGATATAATTACCTTACCATTATAGGTGGAGTGTGAGTTTTGAGTAATATGCATCACATAGCAGCTTGCTGGTATATGTACTCTAGAGAATTTTGAATGACCATTATTGATATATCACTACATCATTAAAAGTTTATTTAAGTGTAGTTGATGTTTATTGTATGGCCGTTTTCAATATAGTGAGTGGTAGACATTTAGAAGTGAATTATTATTTGATGAAACATTACAATATGAAAGGTAGTCTTTAGTTTTCGATCTTGCTCTTTTTATTGAGTTAAAGATTATCATTTAAAATGTAAACCAAAGCATTAGCATTATGCCGTATCAATGCAAATTCAGGAAGGTTACAAAACAATGAGCGACAATATTAGTCGCTATAAATCACACATTGATTTTGATATACTTCACATTTCATTCAGTTCAAAAAAGGTAATTTGCCTGGTAGCTTCTAATTACTGTGTGATAAATATAATATACATGGAGATTTCAGTAGGCATTGTAAATCAGAGTAGTACGCTTTTGTCCCTGATCATTTCTTCAATGTTCATAATAATGTCAGTTGAGTTACGATTTCATTATCGTTCACACATTCATCTACAGTTAATCATTCAGTTGCAAATCTCTGACATGCTTACAGTTATCATTACTGCCATTAGTTTGTCATTTATTTTATTTTACCCTTTTAAGTTTGTTGCGGTCTTTTTGTCCAACTTATTTTACACCTTCCTAATGGCTCGGTTACCGGTTTCATGTGCTTGTTGTGATATTACTGTCGACCATACACTTGGGCTAGAGCTGGTGTACACTGCTGTGCAGGTTGCCTTTTGTAGTCACTTCCGAAATGATATCAGAAAATTCAGGCTCAAATGGTGGTTGTACGTAATATAGCAAGTAGGTAGGTCACGCTTGCTTCTACTACATGTGGTAAGTCTTGTGTTTCCGTCAGTAATGCACCACATGAGCTTCATAATTTTGCTGTTCCATTTGCACTATGCAATAATCAAGAAAAATCATGAAAAGTTGAAATTTCTGCAACAGTTTGATCAGCCTCACCATTTAAACCTGCATACTGTATCCTTCTACATTTCTTAAATATCTGCCTATCAATAATTATGTAAACATTTAACCTTTCATTCAGACTGTTTATTGCTGTAAGTGATATTTATCAATCAAATGACCTTATAGCCCTTCTTTTGTCTTTATTACGTGATTACCTTTATTATCTTGTATTAGCACTACATTTGACATGGCTTCACATGAGATCATTTATATCATTTATTTAACTTACCTCTTAAACTTGTTTCTAGAAATAAATCATCTACATTTATCATTATACCTAAATATATTTATAATTTCATTTATTTTCATTTATTTTTTTTGTTCATATAATTTGAAATCCGTATTCATTAATTATGTTAATAAAGGATAACCTGAGCCATTTTTCAAACACTTTCTTTCGTATTCTGCAAAGAAAGTCATACTGGTTTTTTGAAAACATAGATGCTATAGTACATTTTAGGAAATTTTTCCATTTTTCTGTCTTTTAATGTAGTACAAATTTGAGTTGTTAGAAATGTTGTCTTAGCCCGAAAACATGTCCAGTGAAAAACTCTGTTGAATAAGGCAGTGCCATTGGCGAAGTGGATTGGAGAAAGCAGGTCATCTTCAGAGTGTACAGGAATGGAAGAGAAATGCCTTCAGATTCCTAAAACCTTTATGGGTCTCTGAGCACAAGTAAGCAAAATTGGTCTATTCCTGTTGGTGCATTTCTCCTTTTCCTTCATGTTTTGCTTCTTCACGAATTGTCTTTTTCCTGCCCTAATCCCTGCTCCCTTTACTCTATTCTTTTCTCTTTAAATACGTTTTCTTTTCTCTGTTCTGCCCTTTTCCTTTCCCCTGTTCTCTGATACCACGATTTGCTGGTCCATCAGGTCGGCTCCAGCTATGGATACACTGCAGGCAGGAACGCTTTTGCAGCCTCATTCCCAGCTACATTGAGACTCCACTATTGCTGTGGTGGGGTCGTATGGCATCACCAGTGAATCCAGGAGCCTCACTCATTGGGTCAGCAGGATCTATGCTCTCTCAGGGTCTGAGATCATGGCAGTTCATCTTTAGTATGGTTGCTCTGGAACAATGCTGTTTCATTATTTTATTCAATATTAAATGAAAGTGTAGTATTCAAACATGCTTCTCATCCAGCTCTGAGCATTGAGATTTCCTGTTCTTCAAACTCTACTGTCCTCTGTTTTCTGTTGAAGTACTTTTATTTGAACAGTTGCTTGCACATTTCTTCGAGAAGAAAGCCTTGTTGTTGAAGTGAATCAGGTGTATTATGACTCCGCTGCCTTAAATTTGTATTTTGTAAATTGATTTAATTCATTAATCACTGAAATGGTTTCCTGGTATATCACAAGAGCACATTTTTCCTTTTTTGTTATAAGTGATGGCATAACATTGTTCCTTCTGTTCTTCAGATTTCTAACTCCTCTCCAGCAAACCTCAGAGCTGGGATAGGATGATGTCAGAACAGAGTAGAGAGGAGGTCACTGTCACCCAATCATGTTGGTTGGTGCAACAAGACAGACTTTGGCTGATAAAAAGGACAGTAAATTTGAAACAGGAATCAGCGACACACTTCATTCATCTCTACAACTTCATTTAAGCCTTCACTGTTATTTTTTGTGTTCAACTTTTCTTTATTAAGTTGAGTGTTATGTTGAATAATTTGTGCCATTCCTTGTTGTCTTTTCTGTTCTGTTATATTTTCTCTTTATTTTATTTTTGATTTCCCATTACTACTTTTGTTTTCATATCCATTGAATTTTGAAATTGGTGTCCAATACTTTAATGAATTGGCACTTGCCATGCCAGGCAAGTGTCATCTTAGAGGCAGCAGAGTAAAAAAGCCCGGGGATCTGGGTGTGAACTTACATAGCTACCAACAGCGCAAGCTGCTAGAAATGTTAAATAGGTGGCCTCACCAGTACTCGTTAGTGTAGACCTAAGCCTTGAACTGACAGACAAACTGTGCATATTGTCCATTTCCACAGATTTTTTTCTGAGACTGCTTCACGTTGTCAAACAAAATTGATACAGTTATATAAACCCCAGCACAGAAGAATCCTTGCAATATGTGCAGACGCCTTCAAATTACATCAGCCAATATTGAGGATAAAACGAAAGGTGTGTGAATTTTGTAGCATTGCATGGATAAGCAGCTCACACAAGGTCACTTTTAAAATCAAACATTCTTTGATTGGTCAGAAGATGATAGGTCTGCGTGACAATCTTGCTGATATAGAAATCTGAACACCAGGGGTACTTTCACCTTCAAGTTTAAAATAATGATGTTTCTGATAGATTCCAGTTTGAATAAACGCTGACTTTTTCACTTCTTTTTTACATAGTAACCCTGTCAGTTGTTAACTGTTCAATTACCACATAGAAACATATGAAGGAATGTGACATATCACCCACATTTATTCTTACAATATGCATCAGTTCTGCAGGTGCTCTTGGATTTTCATCCACTTTAGCATGTGTCATTCCACATAATTCTGTAGTTTCCTCTACCCTCTTGTGTGTCCTTTTGTTAGGGTGGTTGATTTCATTTCACTTTTTTTCAATAGTGTGTATGTTTGCTGTCTGTGCATGTAACATCATCCTTGTAGTTGTAGCGCTGGGTTTTACTGAGCATACACAAGGTTCATCTTCAAGAAAATCAGGAAGTTTAATGTTTACAATAAAGTTGACTTAAATGGGAACTACGGGCTTTGTACTTCACTAATCCCTCAATACCATCATTACCCCTCCTCCGCAATATATGTAGGCATGGCCATATTTTGGCGTCCAGCTGTGTCATCTCCACCCAGCTGTCAGGTCATCTCTTAAATTTTGGTGCTTCCCACGGACGTTATAGAGTTCCTGTGAAGATGGGATCCTGAAACGGCTACAAATTGAAATATGCTTTTTCCTGTCTGCGCATTTCACGAATAGCTAAACAGCTTCCAATTTCTCAATGACTTGATGCCGCAATCACAGTAACTGTTTCTAAAACATGAAGCAGATCCAACTTTAAAACCAGGGCAGCCAGTTTGTATAATCAATGTAGGATGTAAGATGTTCTAGTTTTTATCAAATGCTAGCGCCTGCTTTAGCCACTCTAAGCCACGCTATATTGTAACTTAGTTACAAACATTTTGCACCTGAATTGTATATATAACTAATTTTATAAACTATTTTTCATGTATAGACTCTTGTCACGCGTTATTTTTCTACTCCTATCAAGTAAAGTTGGTAAACCAAATGCTGACAGCTGTTTGTTTATATAGTAGCCAACCAGTTTTATGTCATTTAACATAATTTGGTATAATTAGAAAAAAAAAAAAATAGGCGAGTTTACCATTCAGAAGCGTTTTGTAAGAGCCGTGTTTAAGGAGGGTATGGTCTACTCTCTTCATTGCCTGTTTGTACCACTGGTTAAATGATAGACTTTAGATACTGGCAGAGATTGATACCATTATTAGCATATCCACAGGACACCTTCACCTTAAGGCAGATGGTTAGTTTCCAATAATACGTGCAGACAGTTGAGCCAATCACAAACATATCGGCCCAAATGAATGAATCCCTAGCCCCATGCTGTTTCCTGAGGGAGTGGTTTTATAGACTCAGGAGGTCAACCGGTTGTTCCAAATGACACGTAGCTTACAAAAGCGGCTTAGGAGAGGTGCAATCATGGTACAGCAAGACTTTAAAAATAGGAGCAAAATACATGTTAATATTTACTCATAAACACAATCATGCAAAGAAAAAGCAGTAATTACCCCTTTAATACCTTGCCCTGTTGATTATACTTTCAGCTAACAATGTATGCTTCAGTTTTACATTTTCTAACATCTAAATCCATACGTGTATCTTTCGACTTCCCTCAAGTCAAGTCACAGAAAATGTCATGAGTCTCTGGTCTAGGTATTACCATCTTACAAAGTCAAAATCATTGTCCGTGGGAAGTCGATTCGATTTTGAAAGAATGCCACAAATGCGGTCTGAGAGACAAAGGGATAGTTCACCCAAAATACTGAAATATCGGTTTTAAGACCTCAGATTTCTTGTCAAATATATTTATTTCTGCCACACTGGGTGTAACCGCGTTCTCCCGGCCAACGGTGATGTCACGTGCATACCCTCTATCCCAGGGGTTCCCCAAACTTTTCCCATTCCAGGACCCACTGTAGACAATAATAATCCATCTTAAGACCCACCAAAATAATTTAAAGCATGATTGTGGGCGTTAGTTTGACCAGTATTTTTCTGTGTCATAGTATGACATAGACGTTTAATTGCAATACAAACTTATGGCTCTTTATCAAAAACTTTGAGAATTAAAATAGTAGCCTAATGGCTGTTAAAATAATGTAAAGAAAACGGAGTAGTTTTTGTCTGCTGCCTCAACTGATTTACCCAAACATGGCAAAGAAATTTAAAAGAAATGAAAAAGATTTAGTAAGCTTAATCTTAACCAAAAGTTTATGACAAAAAAATCTGAATATATAAAAATAATAGAATAATAGACTAATAATTTTATTGACAGTATGTCCAGGACCTAGGATTTCAATACTCTAATATTTATGCTGCAAGTGTTGTTCAGCGCAGAAAACGCTTTCGTGCTCATGTGTATACATTTTAAATACTTTTTACATATATATTTTCCTTATGTGTTGGTAGGTATCAAATGCATGCGAGGAAACACAAATAAACAAGGGATATTTCAGTGACCAAAGTGTCAATGACATTATCATCACTTATAAACACACAGGGTGTTTATTTTTGTTGTAGATTGTCCTCAAGTAACAAATGTTTTCCATGTGAATGGCCCTTTTGTTGAACTGCAGTGCAGTGATCTCCTTTCGAGGTTACGAATTTCAGCCATTTCTCAACTCTTCAACCTGTGTTGTGGTCCTATAAAAACACTAATCCCTCTTTTTTCCTATTACTAATGTGAACTTCAGGCAGTCTCTGTCTCTTTCTCTTCTTCTTGATGCATTTTTTTTGTCTGTCTGTATTTCTTTCCTTTCCCCTTCCTGCTCCCGGTCGAAGCAGACAGATTACCACAGAGGAGGGCGAGCAGAGGGCTAAGGAACTGAATGTCATGTTCATTGAAACCAGCGCAAAGACTGGCTACAATGTCAAACAGGTAGAATCACAGAGAAATGAGGACGGCCAAGCCCCACCTTCCCTCCTCCACTCTTATCTTCTGCTTTCTTTTAGTTTCTATCTTTCCCCGCCTTCGCCCATCATTAGCCATTCTTCCTTTGCCTCGCATTCACAGGTGTCCTGTGCTCATTAAGCTTTTGTGTGTTTTGTTTGCTTGAAGTGTTGCATGTTGGCCAAGCATCACTAGAATGATTTTTATCTGTGCTGTGTTTTAGCGCACCTTGTAACTCACAGACTCAATGTAGACATTTCATTGTGCATTGTGCTTTTTAACAGCATAATATAGCTTTTGTTTACAGAATTAGTGGATAATGGTGTTTTTTTTGTCCTTGGGAGTTTTATCATCATTTAATTAGGGGAGACTTTGGCTAGTTGGACATGAGGAAGTTGTCATAAAAGCAGTGTTGTGTGTAACACGTTACAAAGGACAATGTAATGTGTTACAGTAACATAACTACTTTTTCGGCTAAGAAGTAGAGTAACGCGCTGACTACTTAAAATTTTTCATAATAAACATAGATGGAAAAAATAACATTATAATATTTTAACAAATATGAAACTAAATGTGCTTATTTAATGGCTCCAACACGTATAGTAGGCCTAGACTATTTGTACAAATTGCTGCACACATTAATTTAATCTGAATTTTGCACACATTAGTTGAAAGGCATTTGTTTATGTGCATAGTAAAACATATCTGCAACATTTATCAAGTTTACGAAGATAATTGTGCATGCATTTATTAATCATTATGATACTAAAATCATAAAGTATGCTATACTATGTATAAAAATCAGATGAGCCCCCATAGAAAACCACTATAAGAACGCTAGAAGGTTGTATCAGCGATTGTGGGTAACGGTCAGTCCTGTGTTTGAAGCCCAAACAAACTAAGTGCATCATGCATCATGAAAAACTCACACACTAAATCCCTACAAGCTATAGCTATTAGGGTCAGGTATAAAAATCGAGATCGGATTTATGAGCAAGGGACTGGCTTTTAGTTTTTCCGAAAATCGTTTAAAAAGTTAAAATTTCGATTCCTAGTTTCGATATTCACAGTCCGCCGAACCGGAAGAAGAAACCGCTGAACAACACCAACGGAGAAAGCGTCACCGCAAGTGGTGGCATAAACATGCCGAGTCGAACATGAGTAGCTTACGTCGGCGGTCCAAAGTGTGGCTTCACTTTTCTAAAAAATAACGAAATCTCTGCAAAATGCAAAATTTGTGACAAAAGGAGTATTTGTGACCAAAGGAGTATTTCCTTCAGAAGGAGATATTTCCTCCAGAAAGACCGTTGGTTAGCAAGGTTAGCTAAAGTTTTTTTGACCCTGCCTCTTAAAAGAATCGAAATTCGAGAATCGTTAGGTACCGGAATTGAAACTTGAATCGGAATCGTTCAAATTCAAACAATCACCCAACCCTAATAGCAACCCTAACCCTAATAGTTTCAGTTGAGAACTTCCTCATATTTTTGTAACGAATTATATTTCCACATACAAAAACCTCACCTGTACAGAAGAAACAACCTCGGCATCCGATTTAAACATTTTCCATCTCTTCTGAGTTCTCTTCCACCGTTCAAAAGCTTTCCTGATTATTATTCGTTTCTTTGATAAAGACGATGGTTTTCCCTTGCCCTAATCCTCCTCACTGTTTATATTTGATTTTAAATAGTGGTTGTACCCATTTGTTTTCGTGTGCAGATCTCAGAGCCTAGGCTGCCTACAGAGATGCGTTTATTTTTTATTTTTTTTATAGCCTTCTTATGGGGCGGGCAGCTGAGCGGATCGTTAGGAAAGATTAGATGAATGTGATCATTTTTGTTTGGGCCTGAAATCGCTGATACAACCTTGTAGACTAGAATATCCCCTTATGTTGAAATAACAAGATAAGTTTTCCTTTTTTTTCTTCACTATGCGGTTCAGGACTTCCATAAAATACAGCCTGAATATAATTGCTTCCAGAAAGAATTTTTCATGGTGCTTTCGTCTTTCTTGGGGGCTTTCATTCTAGGCCCTCCATAGCGCCGCCTATGCATATGCCTATCTATTAACAGGCATTTCTTCATAAATATTCAAAATTTTTATTAATGCATTTTTGCCATTATATATGGCATTATGCATAGTAGAACTTTATGTAGGCCTACACATTTAGAAACAGATATTGGGTTCTGCCCAAAATCAAGCAACATAAAAGTAATGAGTAATTTAAAATGGTAAATGTTAAATGGACTGCATTTATATAGTGCTTTCATAGACCTAATGGCCACCAAAGCGCTTTACATATTGCCTCACATTCACCCATTCACACACACACTCATACACGTTCGTTTCCATTTGGGGTAACTAATTAACGATTCACACTACTTTTTAAAAGTAACTTACCAAACACTACATAAGAGCCACTCTACCATTTAAAGGTTTGTGGTTTTGAAAGAAATTAATACTTTTATTCAGCAAGAACACATTAAATTGATCAAAACAGGTGACCGGTTTGCAATTTTACAACAGATTTTAAATAATTGCTGTTCTTTCATAAAATAATCCTGGAAACAACTAATCACAGTGTCTACACCAAATATTAAGCAGCACAACTGTTTTCAACATTGATAATACAGAATTTTAAAATCCTTTTTGTTGAGTACCAGGGCATTGTGGAATTCCAGGGAATTAGAAAGCAGATGCTGCAGCAAAAGAGGCTTCATCTTCAGAGCTCAAAAAATGCCCAATTCCCACCTATTTAAACACTTATATCCTCAATAAGATCAGTGTAATAGAAACAAACTTTACAAAATCAATCCAGGGGTTGGTGGAAAACGTTGTTACATTTCAGTGTAATATTTTTGTAATACTGGTTGGGTGAGTAAAAAAAAAGAAAAAGAAAAATCGAAGTTGCGTATTTTGTTGAGTTCAATTTTTTTTACAACTTATTTACAATATCTGTTGGCCAAAACAAGAGTTTGAATTTTGTATTCTTTATTTTTGAGGTTTCATGAGATTTGTCCCTTTCTTGAAGTTTTTGCTGTTTAAATGTACTTCAAAAGTCTATAATATAACTTATCCACATACAGTATAACAATATCGTCACAAAAGGTTAACGTGTGTTGTTGACTGGAGTAAAACATGTTAGAACTAGCCCCAGTCTCCCATACTAATAAGTTCTATATTAGTATTGATTTATGTACATGTGGCTAAAGCAGAGATTTTAAGTGATGAACTTGTTTTTTCTTTTCTAGCTGTTTTGTCGTGTTGCCGCAGCTTTGCCTGGAATGGATAGTACACCAGAGAAAAGCAAAGAGGACAGTATCCTTCACATGCACCTTAAATATGCCATCTCTCACATCAAACTGTCAGTCAGTTTGTCCACACCCTGATAGCTGAAGATCATAAACATGTCTGCTTGTCTGCCAGCATTTTTGTCTAACAGAAATGAATGAAACATGCTTATTCAAATGATCCAGTCTCTCAGTAACTGATCCTCTGATGCAAACTTTCAGTGATCGATATCAAACTGGAGAAGCCTCCAGAGCTGCCCAGTTACTCGAGAGCAGCTGCTCCTGCTAGTAACCACCCTCGGCCCCCCACCAGGTCCTGCGTCCCCCTCACTCCACCCCCTCACACACAAACAGCTTGCCTCTCAGTGGTCACTCGCTCCTCTCACGGCCCCGTGTCATGAGCGGAGAACTTTTTTCTTTCTCTTCGACTCAGTGACTTTTCAGAGTAACTCGTGTGGATGTGCTTTTACTCTGTATTAAAATGGATTCCAAAAAATGCATATATTATTAACGGAAAAGTAAAATCACAGCATAGATTTAATGCAAAAACCATTCAGATCCTCATCTGTTCTGGCTGCATGGCATTATATGGGACTTAAGCTCGGAAAACTTACGTTTTCACACATCCGTGCCATCATAGTTGTGAAGTTAACATGTTTCAGAGCTGGGGCTGACGTTATCATTTTTAGGCCTTTTTTGCCTTCTTTTTTAATTTCACTGGAGGAAGAATTTATGGCTGTGAACCCGATTCAGATAAAAAAAAAATCAACTTTGTTTTTTCACATGAACATTACACTATTATTTTGTTTGTGTTTGTTTGCCAGAAGTTATTTAAAAGAAAGATACAGAACGAATCTCTCGAATTTGTCGTGAAACATCACTATGGACACAATATTCTGTATAATTGGATGCTTCCATGTTAAATATAGTATATGGGACCAGATATCATTTAAAATGGTTTTGTTTCAGGATATATACATGTATGGACAAGAAAATTAGCAGTTTTGTTTGCGATAAGCCTCATTCTGGACAGGCTAATTTTATACCGAAATCTTTGGAGGGTTGCATGGAAGTAGAATGTATTAGAGCTGTGGGGGAAAAAATGGGATTTAATGTTCTTAGAAAAGGGAAAATTACTATTTAATTTTGTTTAAATTCAAAACCGAAGATATTTAATGACTTATCCACGACCATACTCACAAAACCTGAACGTTAATTGTAAAAACATGTATGTACTAACAAAACTATCGTAATGTCGCTCTTGAGCTTGGATGTGGAAAGCATTAGTAATTCACACTAATTCTGCTAATTTTCTGTCTTGTTTTTGCTGCGCAAGTGTAGGGACCGCATGCAGTTTAGAGACAGTTTTAACACAAAATGCCTTGCTTGTTTGGTTGTCATGGTGCACCAAATCAGGCCACAGTGCTGTGGTTTGCTTCGAGCCTATTAACATTGCATACAGATAATGAGGTTTTGTTAAACAGGACATTTCGATTTCTTCCTTCAATACGGCTATCGCTTGGTGTACAGACACGTCTTGGTATTGCTCGTCGTAAGACTGTTGGTTTCATGTGTTTATTTATTATCTCACTAGTTAGTGATACAATGTGTTGTATGCTTGACGGGAATGGCAGTTAGCAGTGTGTGGGAATCAAAGTTTGATGTATAATTTGCATTGCTGCCTGGCTACTGTATCACAAACACCTAGTCGTGTCACAATCGTGCCACTCTTAAAGACATTCACACCCCATCTGTAACGCTGGGTTTTAACAGTATAGCTTGAATGGGCTTTTATTTGCTGGAGAGGTATCAGCCAAGTCCCCCCAGCACTGTCGCTTTTCCTCTCAGTTCAACTGTAAAACAAATCCTTTCATCACAAGACTTTAAAAAAAGGGCATCAAGTGTGTTTTAAACATTAACATTTACTATGGTTTGATATGTAGGAAATGAAATAAATAAGAGTGAAAACCCTCCTGAACAGCTCTATCACGTGTCACTCACTTGAATACTCAGCTGTGTGCTATTCTGAAGTGTGTTGGTCTGTTTGAAATACGCTGTCTAATAGTGTTTAGCTAAGTTTGTGTGACAAAGTACTATTATTATATGCTGTAAAAAATGGACGGTTAAAGAGACACCAAAATGTATCACATGAATAAAAGATATTTCACCAGATTTGCTGTTTGTCCTGCTTCTGGTTCCTGTATATAGGCCTATAAACATAGTGTTCAGTATTAGAAACAGACTTGATGCATAATATAATTAGGGATGCACCGAATATTCGAGCACCGAAAATTTTCGGCCGATAATGTCCCAAAAGTGCATTTTCGGTTTTTGGCCAAAAGACTTTTATTTTATATCACTGTGCTAAATAAATTTGGAATTGATTTATTCTTTGAAAATTTTATTTTGAATTTATGCAATTGCAATGCCTTGATTTTAGTAAAGTTTGTACACAGTCATAGCCATAAATGCAATGATACTAATAATTAGCATAATTTATTTCGGTGTTTCGGTTTTCGGCCTTGGTTTCCTCTTTTCGGTATCGGCCAAGACTTTTCATTTCGGTGCACCCCTAAATATAATCATTATATAGTAACTTTTATTGATTACTTGATCTCACTTATTTGCAATGGCAACAAATTAATAGGCTAATTTACTTGAGACACCAGGCCTTTTAAAAGTTCATGTACATTAAACACATAAAACACACAAAAATATATAGTTGATGTATAATTAAAATGACAAATCTTCATAAATAAAAAATTTAAGTTGCAGATACAGAAAGTGTGTTATGCCTGTGATAAGCTGAGACAAGTATTCTGTGTATTTACTTATTTATGTATATTGCATAAGTAAGCAAAAGGTTAAATAATTCTTTTATAAAGCGTTTCATGTTATTTTTAACTCTTGAGTTCTCTTTGGTCACTGTTGGTAGCTACCATAGTCCACAACAAATAACAGAAACAACTATGAAATTCAGTGTCACAAGCCTGTTGAATATTGTTCCTGTGGTGGAGGTGATTTGAAGAGAGGTTTCGGTCGTGAACAAAAGGCGGAGTTAATTACTGCTCGTCTTGGGATTCCGTTATGAATTAATCATGTAACGTTATATCATTGCCGCAGCAGAGAGATCGAGACCACTGAGACCACCAATCAATATGGGCGGTCCGACACACCCAGTTGGTTCCAGTTTGTCAACAGTTCTCACTTGGGTACATAAAAGCCATTGGGGTATAAATCAACATCGTGTCAGTGTGCTAAATCACTGTTGTTCAGAGCTGACTGACTAGCTGCGCACCTTGCAGTGTTGTAATACACCTGTTCTATTCCGGAAGTGGTGACGAGTTTTATTTTCCATGCGCAAGCAGTGACGCCAGGTGAGGAATTTGTGAGAAAAATCTTGTCGAGCTTGAAATGTTAATCTGTGAACACCACATCATACTTAGCGAGCAGAACAAAGTTATTGAGCCTCGGTACAAGATCTGTAATTCTCGCAGGTGAAACTTATTGGTGAAATTGTTGTTTCAGTTATGTCTCACGGTTCGGGAATCATTCCAGATGAATCCATGTTTAATGAATTCAAAAGACAATGCTTGTCCACCGAGAATTGGCACAACAAGTATGATAAGAATGACATGGAGGTATGGGTCGAGGGCCCCTTTATCTACTTCTACAAGCAACAAAGTGAACTTATCCAGAGTCCACAAAATCAAGGTAAGATGTTTACCTAAACCTTAACATTTAACTGCTGTGATGTGTGTATGACAATATTTTGTTTTGCTTTGTCTTTAAAAGTTATGGTGTCATTGTTACCTTTAAATTATTTAGTTTTCAAATTTTACAGCCCCATTTACTTTACATATACATACCTTTTTATTATTATTAGATTCTCTTTTTAGGAACATTAATTGTATTACATCATGGTTAGATGTACTTTGTTTACATATTTTTATGGACCCCAATATTTCACAATCTTATTTTTCTCTCTCTCTCTCTGTCTCTCAGTTTCAGTTAAATTTACATGTCCAGTCCTGTGTGTACTGCTGCCATAACAACACTAAAGCAAATGCATTTGTTTCCAATACAGTGTAGAATGAACATAAAGGATGTATCGGCTGCTACCATGTATGATGTGCTTCATGACAGTCAGTACCGGAAGTCATGGGATCCTACAATGCTTGAGAGTTTTGACATTGCTCGCCTGGCTCCCAATGCGGACGTGGGCTACTATTCCTGTGAGTCATGTAATCTTTTTAAGACCCCTTCATGTCTTCTGGTTATTCTAGTAGTTTGTTTGTTTGGGCTTTTGTGAGTAGTTCACCTAACAATGTGATTGCTTCAGTGCAGTGGCTTATCACAGTACAGTGTTCAAGATAAGCCTCCTGGGACCGTGCTTTTGTGTCTATCTAGGTAGTGAAGTTGTGTTTGTTTAAGGGCCTATATGTCAGTAAACCCCCCCCCCCCCTCCTTTATTCACAGGGCTTTGTCCAGAAACCATTGAAGAACAGAGAGATGTGGTGACCCTGCGCTCATGGCAGGCGTCTGAAAATGAGTATGTGATCATTTAACTTCTCAGTGAAACATCCGGTACGTCTTTTATTTACTTACGCCTTCTATTAATGAATGTCTAGATAAAGCAAGAGATATACGAAAATATCAGATTTTCTTAAAGGTAAAATGTTAAGTCAAATGGAATTGCAAAAATAATTACTGTTTGCAAGTTTTCGCACATCCAAATTCACATCATTGATGACATAATTTTAGCATCAAACATTATTCTTCTTATTTTATAATGATAATGTATTATTACATCAATTAAAAAAAATATACAAATACTGTAATCAAGCTTTGTTTTCATTTTAGAAATATCCCCCACGAAAGGATCTGGTGAGGGCCGTTTCCCTTCTGACGGGTTACCTGTTCAAACCAACAGGCCCCAACAGCTGCACTTTCACATACCTCTCACAGGCTGACCCCAGAGGTATGAACCGATTCAGCTCCCATCTTTCATTTACATTGGAGGACTTTAATTTGTTGCTGTTTTATAACCTTTTTATTTTTTAGGGTCTCTTCCAAAATGGGTTGTCAACAAAGCATCTCAGGTCCTGGCTCCAAAAGTAAGTGAACTTGTTTAGTCTCTCACTGCTGTTTCTGTCATTTATACTCTTTGGGGATGCGAGTATCTTTGTATGTGGGTCTGTGTTTAAGGTTTGTGAAATCATAACTGTTACTATGGTAACCTACTGGAATATCTTGTACTGTAGACGCTCACGCAGCACTTGCTATGCCAAAGCCAAACTCGTTTATCTTGTTCGGTCTGTAGGCTGCATGAGTTTAGTCATTCTTTTAATTTTACAGTAGAGCGCATCACTTAGGCTCAGAATAAATGCTAATCTCTTCCTCTTTATTAATCATTTGTGATTATTGCTGACACAGACTTCACGGTTTTTAGAAACGCCTCTAATAATGCTTCAGCTCTGATCAAGTGTTCAGATTGATATCTAAAGATAACTATGGTGAAGATGTTCTTCTGATTGGGAACAAGAAGTCAGTCTGGTTTTGAATTGTGGCTTTTTTGCTGTTGGTTTCATAGTTTTATATGGAAATACAGCACATTGTAGGGCTGTGCATTGTTTTCAGGCGGTATCTATGTCCAAAGGGCACACTGATAACATAGTCTATACATCACACGGTGTGTGTTATACAGTATTATTGAAAACCTAGGTGTTTGTCTTTCCACTGATCATTAATCAGGTTTACGAATTTGATTAACACTCCCCCATAATGTTTGTGAGAAGTCTCTAATGCTCATCAAGACTGCATTTATTTGATAATATAGTACAATTCTAAAATAATATTAGTTTAATAAACTGTTTTCTATTTTAAGATATTTTTCAAATGTAATTTCTGTGATGGTAAAACTGAATTTTCAGCATCATTACTCCAGTCCTTCAGTGACACATGATCCTTTAGAAATCATTCTAATATACTGATTTGATGCATATATATATATATATATATATATATATATATATATATATATATATATATATATATATATATATATTTAATAAAACAATATGAATGGTTTTGTCATTGATGAATGTTTGAGCATCAAATCAGTATATTAAAATGATTTCATATATATATATATATATATATATATATATATATATATATATATATATATATATATATATATGTGTATATGTATATGTGTGTATATATATATATATATATATATATATATATATATATGTATATATGTATATATGTATATGTATATATATATATGTATATATGTATATATGTATATATGTATATATATATATGTATATATATATATATATATATATGTATATATATATATGTATATATATATATATATATATATATATATATATATATATATATATATATATATGTGTATATGAAGAGTTCAGATGCAAAAGCCTCTAAATGCCATTTGAAATTTCTTTCTAAAATGACCATTTTATCAAGCTTGTATATTTAAGTTCAGTAATTTCACTTAAATGACAATTAATAGGTAATCTTCATTGGCATTTAAGTGAAATTACTGAACTTTAATATGCAAGCTTGATAAAAATGGTCATTTTGAAGAAAATTTCGAATGGCATTTAGAGGCTTTTGCATCTGAACTCTTCATTAATATATATATATATATATATATATATATATATATATATATATATATATGATATGAAAGCTAATATATACACGTGTGTATGTGTGTTTACATGGTACAACCATATTAAAACCATGTCTTAAAAGAGGATGCTGATTTTATTTTGATTGTTTTATTTCCTATCTATTAATGCTGTTCAACCAAATAACAAAGCCCACTACCTTTAGTTCAGAAATCTGAGTTTATATGCAGTATTACACACACGCTAATACTAAAATTCTGAAGACCCAGAAACTGAGTAACCAGAAACACTGTTTATTTATATAACTTGCTGCAATTGGAGTCCTTGCACAGCCTGAAAATGAGGTAAAACTGGATTCCAGCGCATTGTTTGGGTTACACAAGACTGAAAAAAAGTTACTTCCGGATGAAACTCGTGCCACTCCTTCACTTTCTTCTGTCATTCCACAGGTCTTAAGAAGCGTTCATAAAGCCGGTCAGAACTACCCTGCATGGAAAGCAGCAAATTCTCCAGATCATAAGCCGTGGCTGTACCCCATTCAGAGTGAACTGCCCATGATGGATCCAGCACTGCTGTCCATCCAGCGTGGAGACTCGCTCGAGAAACGTGGATGAGAGCTCATCCAGGGATGTTCAGGAGAATGAAGACAGCAGCTAAAACGGCTCAAAGAAAAGGTCCACGTCACAGCATCAGTCTCTTACCTCAGTACCCCACTTATAGCTTGTTGATGTCAACATTCCTCCCTCCCAATCAGAGTAAGAGTTTACGATCACTGTGCTACACATTCCTTTATTGATGTCTGGATTTCTTAGTTTATTACACATGACATGATGCTTTACTTGAACAAGGAAAATTCTTTATACTATGCAGCTCTACTCGCTTAATTTAATTTGAAATCATTTTGAAGGTGGTTCATTGTCTTAAAGTGAGACGTTTGAGCCTGTAATTTATTATTAAATAGTTAAAATGGAGCTACACCTTAAATGATTGTATTGACATGCAGGTAAATAGATGGTTTTTCTTTATGAATATGGTCAAGCATGTTTAATCACTATTTTAAATCTCCATGGTAGGGGATCGGTTTCTTGCAATGTCATCCTTTTTATGTTTTGTGTAATTGTGTTTGAGCTTACTTCAAAGAGTTGTGTCTGTATTGGCATGTGTGTGAACCATGGGAGAAAACCTGTCAATATGACCAAAGCAGTCCAAGACACAAAGTGGTATTACCTCAAGATTTATTACTTGAAGTGGTATTAGTTCATTTGCCTGTAACAGGCAGAGGAAAACAGAAGGCAGAGAAATTGTTCTGTACTTCTCAAATATGTGAATTGGCCCTTGAACATGAAAGAAAAAGGCATGTTAACAACATGATGGATCCATGCAAAGACATTTACACTAAAAGTGGCAGAGTTACCCAGATTTATGACATGACATTTTTCTTTTCTGAGGATAGATGGATGTGAAAATTTGTGTTTGAGAACTTGAATTTCATATACTGCTATATGAAGTCCAAACTCACTAAAGGGTAATAATGTTTCATATTTTTACAATTTTAAATAAATTGTTCAAAATATATTTTGAAGACCGTTTCTTTTATTTCGTCCAATAAGAATGTTGCATTTTGGTAGGTTTATTTTTGCATATGAACTGCCTTCTGGTCCATTGAGCTTTTGACACAGTAAAAGATAAACTTACATTTTGTGTGATAAAACAATGTAATTAAAAAAAAATGTGGACTTTATATTTATAGTACCACTAGTTGATACAATATATTAATATTTAGCCATGCTACTTAACACCATAACTTTAGTTACCAAATCTGAGAATATATTCATTTTACACACACATCCTCCACGATTTTTCTCCATACAGGTTTATTTAAAGGGACAATGTGTATTTTATGTACGTTATTATTTAAAAACAATATTTTTTATCCATAAACATGTCCTCAATGGCGCTGGAGAGCACAGTTTGAATGCAAAATGAATTTTCACTGCTAGATGGGAGAAATTCCTACACATTGTCCCTTTAAAAAATAAGCACAAAGTATTTGCACCTGAAAAGGACTGTTTGCATTAGCATACTGATTCAATGACAATTAGTTAATCAGTAGCTATGTGCTCGCCAGCAGGACATCAGTTGATGATATTAATAGCAGATCATAATATATTCATGATGTACCCTTTGCTCTATATAATTATTTCATTCAATAAATACCATTTCTACCATGTTTTCTTTTTATATGCATGATATATACCATAGAATATGCTTATTTTACCAGCTGCATTCAAAACTTGTGCAGCTCAAAACAGATGCCTAAAACCGACCTAAATGCGTGAAGAAGCTTTGAATCATCAGGCATGTTTGAAGATGGTTTCTTTGAGCAGTCTTTTAGTCAGAGTCAATAGTTAGTAGGAGGAAGATGATGCAGAGAAGATGAAAGTTTGGCTGACACACCAATGCCTCATCAGCTGCGTCACTCACGGCTTCAGTCATGAATGTCAGCTCTGCCACCTAGTGTACAGTCCTCTCCTTCTGCCGTTGGTAATCTAGAAAAATAGATGCAGAACACTTAATTATGTCAGGTACTCCAAGTGAATCAGAGAACAGTAAAATGAGCTAAACGATATAGACCTAGAGTAGAAAGAAAAGAACAACAGAGGCGTATTGAAAACAGTCTGTATCTCAAGGGAAGGATGAATACAATACTCACTGTAAGGGAAGTATCGGACCTTCATCAAAATCTCTCTTGCTGTCTTTAAAATCTCCACAGCCTAGGAGAAATCAAAAACAGATTAGAAGAGGAATATCGAGCGCGCTTCTGTCTCTTGGACAGACATATCAAGCCTTACCCTTGAATGCTCAATGTCTTGAAAGTCCACATCATTGACAGAAAGCACCTGATCGCCCTCTTGTAGTCCTGCCCTATGGGCATCTGAATCTGGCACCACCTGTCAAGACATTTTCAACAAGACCAAGATGAAGGCAGTTCTTTTGATAAACAAAGAAGGTTTTAATACAACTCACCTTTGAAATAAATATACCGAGCTGTGACAGCCTTTCCTCCACGAATATTGAAGCCCAGTTGTGCTCCAGGGGGCTTTTTTAAGACTACAGTGCGAGGTAGGAAATGAGTGAGCTCATTGTTGTAGTCAGGGTGATGTATCCTCTGATTATTAGGAAGAAAAATATAAATTAGGTCAATATGATCACAAAAGAAAAGATGACAACATGCATTAATAATGTTGAAGCACCTCTTGTGGAGGGATCCATGCAGGAGGGCTTTCATAGGACGGAAGAAACACTACTGGCAGTTGATAGTCATCGTATGGTATTTTTTGGTCCATGTTTTTCGAGCTAAGAGAGCTGAAGATCAGAGAAACAACAGCGACATGAAGATGCCTATCGTCAGATTGTCATCGATGTACTTGAGCTATTCTTAAAGACTACATTTAATTGTTTACAAAACTAAGGCGATACAGATTACTAAAGCATAAAATGAACAAAGATTTATTATTCGAGGTAAATACATTCTCTACGGTTCTCATTGTACAACGAGTGAGTTAACGTCCAGCAGGCTAGCTTGCTAACAACACGCAACAATAAACACAAGATGCGATGCACAATGAGCCATAGCCATTAAAAATGAGTGAATAAACTGACGTTACAAATATGCTCACACTAAAATGAATGACAATTATTTTATACAGCTGCTTTTACTCGACGGTTTTGTTTTTGTCTGTGTGTAACTCACCACGAACGAACTCCTCAAGAGAACCATTAGCCCCGCCCTCTTAGTGATCATGTGACCAGGACTTTTTTCCTTTTCTTTTCTTTTTTTCCTCCTCAACAAAAACTATTAAGAGCCAAAGAAAATATTGATGTTGGAACTGTTTCTCAGATTTCATCCTGAGATGTAAATATGGCCTCTGGGTCATCTCTGACAACTGCCCTTCCTGTCCCATTGCTCAATTTCAACAGCATCCTAAGATCATCAATGGCTTAGGCTACTGTACTTGGTCATAGTTGAACAAAATGGACTTCAGTTCAAGGATATGTTCAGCAGCTTTTGTAAGACTTTGTAAGTTCAGGTATTTGCCCAAACAGAAATTATTGGCTAAAAATTAACCTCAGCCATCTTCTAGCCAACCAACCCATCTTCCCTATGGCCTTCTCTGGAGTCTGGAGACCTATCCGTGTCTTTCTGTAATTAATTAACTATGGAACATTGGAAATCACCAACAGTGCTATAAAGCCAAGCAGGTGGAAAATGCACGGTCTGCAATATTTCAACTGAAAATATAGCAGGCTACACATTTTCTTTTTGCTGCCCATCATCTACCTCTTCTAGGCAAGATTTGAAGCTAAATGTCACATTTCAATAAAACAATACATTTAGAAAATATATGCAAGTACTTGTTATAGTACTTTGAAGGTCCTTATTTAAAAAGGAAAAAAGTTGTATAAATTCTATATTAATTATTCATATTCTAGAAATAAATATTTGGTACATATACTAGTAGCGATTTATATGTGAACTGGCTATATTGAAATGCATAAAGTAACACATGAAATAACCCATAAATTAATATAAATTATTACATTTTAAAGGTCTTGTTCATTTCAATTTATATAAATGCTTTTTTTTTCATTTTTTATTCCTGATTACTGATTTTTTTGTTTGCTCATTATATGCCTACATGTTGTTGTATAGGCTACATTCCTATATTATTGTGCAAATGTAAATAAAGAGATGAGTGAATTTCATTTCTGATATATCTGAGATCATGCATGGGGCACTTTTTAACCCTCAATTGGGTCATGGGGTACTATACAACCTCAATCGACTTTTACTTAATAAAAAGAAGTTTCCCTTCTTTTCATACTTTTGACTTTTCATTCATTATCTATATATACACACACAAAAACTGGGCTTGATTCGTTCTGAAGGTATGTAAAAAAATGTTTACAATTCTGGTCTTCAGGGTCAATATGACCCCACATTGAAATGAATGGGGAAAAAAACTAAATATATTTTCTTCATATGTCAAATAATAATAATAATAATAATAATAATAAAAAAATCCGGGATAAATCAGAAAATTTTTACACATAACTGAAGGCCTAGTACTAAAGCATAATTGCAATGTATAATAAAAAAATAATATTTCATATGCAAGCTAATGGTGTAGTTCAGGAATTGTGTGGTATCTGGATACAAAAGTACATTATATCTCCAAAAACACAGCATTAATGAATAGATGAGAAGTAAACAAAAAAAATTGGCTTTGTGTATGGATTATTGTATGATTAAAAATGTATATTTTTTGTACAATTACTCAATCAATTGACCCCGAAGCCCAGAAATGTAAACAGGAAACGAAGATAATTTGAAGGTTAAAAAATAAAATAAAATGAAGATTAATTTTGTCAGGTAGCATCTCATGCTTTTTAATGGTTAGAAACACTTTGAATGTCGCCCTCTGTTGGAAAGAAGTGGATCCGCCACTTCACGGCTCTCACTGCATTGGTGTCGCTCTATATAAAAGACACGAGGAATGAAAAGCTCATTCATTGTTACCGCCTTATTAATATTCAATCCGCGGATTTAAGTCTCAGCATGACTTCACGCGCAGAGATTGTTGAAAAGTGCTAGAGACTGATTTGGATTTCACTATCAACTTTTTGTTACTTTTACAGCAAGGTAAGCTTCTTGCAAATGTAGTTTGTCCTGATTCTCTCGGACTATTTTGTTCCGATCCAATGTTATTGAAAAACAACGTGTGAGCTAAATATCGTCAGGTGTGCTTAAGCGTGTCATTACAGGTACTTGTAGGTTATTTTCTTTTCTTCAAGTAATTAATTACTTAAACAAATGCGTTTATAGGTTGCAAAAATTAGGCTATATGTCTGAAAATAAATTGTATTCAGGATGAAAAAAGTGCTTAGCTGGTGCAGCTGGTGCAGTCTAATGCGAAACGTTTTTTTGTGCAAATCATTATAAGAGGTTAAACCATGTTTAAAGGGGACTGTTTGATTGTGTTTAATGTTTACTTGGATTTGCAAAAAATAAATAAATACAAATAATACAAAAATGTTACTTAGAAGTTGCAGACTGTGAGGTTGTTGAGGTCAAGTTTAATGAAGAAAATGAAAGTCAGGTGGTCTCATGACAATTATATTTAACTGGTTATTTTTTTATTTCACAACATACAACACATGCAATGTGTTCACCAACATCTGCCTTGGTCGTTTGATTTATGTGCAGGTTTTACATATAGCTTTGCATAGACTGCTTTCCTTTCGGTTGCTTTCTTGCAACCATATAATCTTCTTTTTTCACATTAAAAAAAACATTTCTTTAAATTAAAAAGTTTACTTGCACTGAAGTACATCAATAAAATAGGTGTCAGGTGTGATGTTAAAAGTCAGTTATCAAAAGTCTGATTTGTTCTGTATGGCACTTTTCATCAGTTTTGCTTTCAAAAGCATGATGATGATGGAGTGGATATGAGAAAGTTGTAAAGCTATTAATGTGTTTCTACTCTAAGATCACAATGGCTGTGAAAATACTGCGTAGTTTTGGGGATTTATATTTTGACTGTGTTGAAAATGGGACATGGTCTTTTTTTGAAAGTTATGTTATACCTGTCTGAACAGGGCTAATAATCTTAGCAACTGGAAATATTTGTATTGTGTCTTCAAGCTGCTGAATGCATTTCCTTTCATGTGCTCCAATTGAAAATAAAAGTATTGTTATATCACAGTTTTTCCGTTGCCCTCAAACCGTATTCACTTTTATAGCCCTTAATACGGTAATTGTTGGACAAATGTGGGCACAGAGGACTCAGGTGTGATCCTAATTTTTATTTATTATAAATGTTATATCACTGTCTTCGATACAGTTTTGTCTATCCATTTATGGTGTTTTATTTGGGGGCATTTTTGAATTTATTTACTTCAAAAAGTACCATATTTTCTATGTAAGTTATTTCAATGTAAATTATTTACCGTTTTATTTTTTTTTTTACTACATTAAAATATCCTTCCAATAAGTTCTTAGAGCTAAAACCTAAGATGAAGTGACTTTGCTGTCACCTGGTGTCTTATTTTGGCTTATTTCAAAATGCTCTAACTTGCAGTTTTTCCCATTCATTTCTATGGGTGCCTATTTTTGAGCCAAATCTTAGGAAAACTAAGGAAAAGTAGCCAAGTCTTGTACCGCTCAGATCAAGGGAAGTATTTTTTTTTAAATAAGTCAAAATTGTTTTGCCCACTTTTGTCCAGAATACGGTTTTAGGGTTAAAAAGAAAGTCTTTCCAAGCAAACATAGCTTTCTCAGCAAACTTAAGTCAAGTAAAGTCAAGCACCTTTATTTAAATAGCGCTTTTTACAATACAGATTGTATCAAAGCAACTTCACAGAGATAACATGACATGAAAATACTACAAGTTTGTTTCTAGAAGAAAATTGCATCATCGAAGTAAGGCAGATCAATAATATAGTTGAATATTAAATGTTCCCAGTTAAGCAAGCCAAAAGCCAAGGCAACATTGGCAAGGAACCAAAACCATCAAGTGACAGAATGGAGAAAAAAAAACCTTGGGAGAAACCAGACTCAGTTGGGGGCCAGTTCTCCTCTGGTGAACAAATGAATAGTGTATGATTATGATTCAGGCAACATTAGAGGTCCGATTGGATCAGAATATTCACAATATTCATCCAGTTCCATCTGGTTGGAGGTCGGAGTCATCACGCCGGTATGGAGACGAGTTTGTTGAGGTGTCCATGACCATGAGGTGTTCATAGGGCTGATGAGACTGGCACTTCAGGAATGTGTTTTGGTCGTGTCCAGGCGCAGGTTCACATCTAATCTGGATCCGGCTGACTTCGTAAACCTCGGAATAAATGGAAAGACTAACATTAGCATAGATTCACTTTCTTCTTATGACGTAACGAGTACATTGGTTGTCGTAGGAAGTGTCCCCGGTTTCGGCTGATCTATGCAGCCATTTAACTGATTTGAATAATAGAAATGTGTAATGTTTTAGGTGGAGATGTGTTTTTAGTCTAGATTTAAACTGACCGAGTGTGTCTGGATCCCAGACAACGTTTCGAAGACTGTTCCAAAGTTTATGTGTAACTTGTCACCAACTTGCTCAATATTGCTAGCCGGTGGGTGTCAGTGCATCTGCACACAGTGAGGCTAAGACTTTAGGACAAAACATATTCCATCTGCCACTGTCAAAAACTTCACTGACCTCCGACGCTGACGTCAGTCAACTCTGCAAAGCTTCATTTTTCCAACTCCGCTGTATTGCTAAACTCCGGCCCTATGTCAGCCCAAAAGATGCTACATTCGTTCATCATCTCGCCTCGACTACTGTAAAATATTTTTTCTGGACTACCAGAACATTATATCTCACGTTTGCAATATATTCAAAACTCTGCAGAAAGATTACTAAGTTACACTAAACAAACTGCTCGTATCACTCCAATTCTTTCCAATTCATTACTTACAATATTCCTCTACTCAGCTTTAAATCACTCAATGGTCCTATCTTTCTGACATACTCTCTCCTTATATTCCCCTGAGAACTCTCAGATCCTCTGGTCTTGAACTGTGAGCCAAGCTTTCGCCCATCGTCTATGGGTGGCATGTCTTTTTCCGTTTTAGCCCCTGAGCTATGGGACTCTCTTCCCTGGCTCTTAGGACAACAACCACGCTGCATGAATTCAAGTCTAAACTCAAATCCCATTTGTTTAAACAGTATTATTAGTCATGACATGTTTTTCTGAAACATTCTTCATAACTCTGGATTACAGTCATAATGTTAAATTGGGTGTCATTGGTCTTTTGCATCTTTACTTTCAACTGTCCACCTTCCTGTCTGTGTTGTTTTTTGTCTCTGTTTTTGTTTGTATTTCAAAATGTAATGCGCAATCGCTCAGAACTGGGCAAATGTCTATTGTCCACTCATGGGTGAACTGATTGTTTTTTATTACTATTATTGTGAAGTGTTCTTGAGTTTGGGAAAGGTGCTATATAAATTAAACTTATTATTATTAATGTCAAGAAGGACCGCAAGGATTGGACAGCTGAAGATTTTCTGATGAAGCCCCTTCCAACTGTTTTGGGCATCTGGAAAATCGATAAAATACTGCCTGATATAAACACCTGATATACAATATGCCAGAGAAAATTTGGTTCTGTATAAGGCACAACGTTAGCCTGGATGCCAGCCCGAACTCCTCCCACAACATTTTTTGGTTCGAGAAGTTTGGTCTGGACTTGAATCCATTGAGGAGTAATTATGATCAGTCAAAAAATGATCGGGCCAATCAAATTGCCAGGGCGGGCTTTATACAATGATGGACAGGTGTATCTGCAAGGACGTAATCATCATGTTATCAAAGAGCGCTTAACTGTCTTCCCTCAGAGATGACTGCAGCTGGAGAATTGAGATGTATAGATTCCACTGTCGCGTCTGTTGTGAAATAAATCGACAGCGCATTAATTTTAATAGACAAACAGAAAACTGGAATCAAGGCATTTGTTGATCGGAAAGATATTTTGCCGTCCTTCCTACATGATTCAGGAAAAGTGTAACTTATCGGCTGGCTCTGACGGTCGCTGAAGAATATGGGACGTAATGAAAAGCCTGTGGTCGTTGTGGTTTCTCCTTTGGTCGCAGCTCATGGAGGAGTAAGTAAAAAGAAGCAACACTCGTTATTTTACTTACTAAAATAGTAAAGTTAGGCTACGTTCTGTATTTGACAACTGTATGCAAAGTAGCTGACTTACTGTGTTGCTCTAATTGGTTGTAGGTTTACCGACTATCCAATTGAGTGCAGAGTTGTTGTTTTCCCTGGTTCGGTTAAGACTACGCCTCATAATACTAGAAGCCATACGGAAGGAGTTGCAGACTCAAATTCGGACAGGAATATGAGTATGTGGTCAAAGTCAGGCTAGCACAATGGTGTAAAATAATAAATAAGCCAATAAAGCTTTAAAACTTATGAAATGCTTATTAATACTGCAGAAACGTGAAAAAAGTATTCTGAAGCAGCAAACTTAAATGCCAATACATTTGGGGCACGCCATATCTCATTAGTCCCTGATAAATGAATATTCACTAAATTCAAGAAAATTACTTGGAAAATTTGAATGAAAACATCAAAAAATCAAAAGTCGAAAGATGTATAAAGTTATAGACATGATTCCACTTGCTTAAAGGAATATTTCACCCAAAAATGAAAAGTCTGTCATCATTTACTCACCCTCAAGTTGTTTCAAACCTACATTTTTGTTCTGCTGAACACAAAAGTAGATATTTTGAAGAAAGTTTGTAACCAGGCCCACTGACTTCTACAGTAGGAAAAGAAAAACTATGAAAGTCAATGGTGCTCCAGAACGGTTCAGTTTCCCACAATCTTCAGAATGTCTTCCTTTGTGTTCAACAGAACAAAAAAGAAATGTATATAGGTTTGTAACAACTTGAGGGTGAGTAAATTATGACAGAATTTTTGAAAATGCTCAATTTTAACTTTTTTTGACCTTTGAAGAAATATTTTTGCAAGACCCCATTGAATAACAAATCCTACTGATAAGTTCATATTGCAAACAAATCCAAAACATAAATCCTACTGATAAGTTCATATTGCAAACAAATCCAAACATACGCAATAAACATGGCAAAGGAGTTTTTACCATGTTCTGAGAGGTGTGGTGTGAAAAATGGCATCCATGAATTGGCCCAGGGGGTTTCAGTGTTGTGCAAACTGTCAAATACAGGTCATTTAATCATAAAAAGCTGCAGTTGAGAAAGTTCTTGATGTCTGATCTTAAATGGGTTTACTGCAGAGACAAAACATCAACTGTTGACAAGCTTCTTTTCTTTCTTTGTCAAGCCAGAACACTTGTTGCCTCAGGTTTTTGTGGAGCTTGTCACCGTTGGCAAAACGGTTGCTTATGTTACTTTGCAAGAAACTGCTGTTCACAGCAGTGATTACAGGGTGTGATGTACTTTCATAATTATCACTGACTTTTTTTTAAATGAATTTGGTTATTGCATAATGTAGAGCTATTAGCAGGAATTGCTGACCCTGATACACTTCAGTGAGTCAGATCTGACAGTTTCAGGGTGATTCATTAATGTTTTGTCATGGTTTATGGACCACAGTCACCCTCTACCTCTATGCTTTTTGATAAAGTAATGTTTTCGCATTTGTGGAGTTTATCTGGCTGACAGACAATATACCTGTTGGAAGAGTGAATATCTTGAGATGCATTATAATTGCACTGTTATGTTTCCTGCAAAGATGAATCTTTTATTATGTGTTATTATCAGCTTTGCTTTTACAAAAAATAAACAATTTGTACAAATCTTGCTATTATGGGAGCTTTTTAGACATTTGAAAAGCAATAATGTAAAATATATTACAAATACAATATTGTAAAATGTTATTACATTTAAAACGAACTTTTTTTCTGTTTTTATATATTTTTAAATGATCATTTATTCCTGTGATGGAAACGTTGAATTTTCAGCAGCAATTACGCCAGTCTTCAGTGTCTCAGTAAAATTAGATATTATTTTTTAAACGGTTGCGACTTTTAATATTTTTTTATGGAAACCTTAGTTTCTTTTCTTGAATAAAAAGTTAAAGAACTACATTTATTTGAAATAGGAATATTCTGTAACATTATAATGGCTGTCACTTTGATTTATTTTACACTTGCTCAATAAAATGATTCATTTATTAAAACAAATAGCCAAACTTTTTAATGATAGTGGATATATCGTTTTAGTTTTGTTAAAGCCTTTAGTTTAAAAGTTCAGGAGAACATGCATTCATCCAGATGTATCCAGTGTTTTGATCATTACAAGTGTACTAAAAATACTTTTTACATAATTACATTTTTTCCCAATATTTAGGATGTTATATTATATTATATACATTTATATTCCTTTATTTAAGCAATATTTGATACAGGATGTCCTTCCTGTTGTGCTAATATTCCTCACAGTTGCCTTTAGCACTTAAGACACTTATTGCTTATACATGTTTCTCTGATGTCTTTCACACTCATTGAACCTTAAAATAAAAACACCTTATACAGGAAAAGTATTCATAACATTGTGGATTATATTTCATTGTATGCACGCCCTTTCAAAACAGGAGCAAGGTCATTTTTACTTGCTCAGAATAATACTTTAATATCTCATGTCAATATAATTTAAAATATGTAAAATATAAATATGTAGTTTATCATTTGCACAGCTGCTGCATTGAATTTAAACTAGGGTAGAACATTCCATGGTTTTATTAGAATGAGTGATTGATGTGAGATCTTTCTCACTGGATGTCTAGTAGTTTACGCCTCAGGGCTTTTGAAATCTTTGCCACTCCTTTATAATTAAATGTAACCTTTCTCATTCCTGCTCTGTCCTCTCCCTCTTCCCAACTCTCTCTCTTTCCCCTCTTCCCCTTTCTCCCGATATTGTAATTTACTTTTCCTGACTGACAAAGCCAAGAACATACAGTTTTGAGCTAAAGAACAGGTTTCCATAATGCACATCTTGATTTTCTTCTCTCCTTCTCAGGTTCAGGTGTGAAGCAGTGAGTCATTCCATATCAAACACCTGCACCAGTATAAATACCTACCTGACAAGACCCCAATTCACCTGCATACTTTCAACTGGAATCATTTGATGTGAAAACCACAATGATTTCAATTGCCAAAGCCTGCCTCAGAGGGATCTACAGTTGTCAATGGAACAGTGATAGTGAGAGACAAAAATGTGAGATTTTATTCAGATAAATGTACATTTTCCCTGACACTTTGAATTTTTCAATCACATTTTTCCACATGGTAACATCAAATATGCATCCACTCTCTCCTAGTATGATTTGCAGACATCTTTTCAATTTGTTTTGATCTTTCGCACAATCAGTTGAGAGAGGCGGAATGAGTTTACCAGTAATAGATTTAGAACAGAATTAAAGATAATTGTTTTCATTGAATGCCTCTTTAATGAGCAATTATCATGTAATGCGCTTTCCTTTTAAGTGAAAACAAAGCTGTGGAGACTGATGATGATCATAACAGGCAGAAAAGTATGTTAATTAGCCTGAATAAAAGCAATTTGTGTCAGAAACAATTACTGTTGCATTCAGATGTATCTGGTAAATCCAGTGTGAAATGGACTAGTAATAATCAGCTATAATAATAACCTTCTTGGTTTAGATGTTGGCCGCACTTTTGGATATTCAAATCCGTAAGCAAAACTGGACAGTGAGAACACTATGCCCCAGGCTCTCATTTGTTGCTAAATCATCACTTGCAAACAGGAGAAGTGAGTCTGGGAAAACTCTATTGTTAATTCTTTTTGAACCGATAATAGAGAAGAGCTTAATGAATTACACAAAGAGAAACTAGTTTTGAAGTGTGCAGTCTTGTTTTGTCTTTGTTTGTAGAGGACATGCGGCTGGTTCTCTTTTCTGTCTTTTGTGTCCCATACTTGCCCCTGAGTTGAATGTACGTTTGCTTTATTGCCTTCAACGACCGCACCAATGTAAACGAGTAAGCAAATAAACAAAATTCCACAATATGTAAATTATATGATTATAATTGTAAATCCATTGACATGTTGCTTTGTTCAGTAATAACTGATTGTGCCATTTTTCTTCATTTCCTCTTGCAGTCTTGCCTTCGAGAACTTGAAAACATGGGTGAACTGGTACATGATAGTGATGATCATTTCTGCTGTGCTAGCCACTTACTGTCTACTTCTACTGGTAAGGAAGTAATGTGAATCAGATTGCTCACTGCCCGTGGGTAGCATTTGTAAATAATGGCTGTTCAAATAAAATCATTCTTCATTTATTTCAGGTATTTGGATTGCTACATTTTGTAATCGGAGAGCCCTTGAATTTGCACTGGCTGCATAAGGTACTCTTATTTCATTTTATGTTACTTTTTGTATTTGTTGTATATAGGTCACATTTAATGAAACTTTTAAGCCATGTCTTAATTTTTGGCAAAGTTAATTTTCGCAAATTTTAAAATAAATAATAAAATAATACACACACACACACACACACACACACACACACACACACACACACACACACACACACACACACACATATATACACATATACACGCTGTGCAAAAATTAATTGCGAATTAATTGGCATTCCAAAATAAAAGTCTGTTTTTACATAATATATTTGTGTGTGCTGTATATAATTATTTTGTATATAAAAATACACACACATGCATGCATATATTTAAGAAAATGTGTTATTCATATATAAAATATTTATATTTATATAATATAGATTATTTATTTATACATACAGAATTTAAGGGCAAATAATTCTTAAATATATACATGCATGCATAGGTATTTATATATACAAAAATAATTATATACAGCACACACAAATATATTATGTATGCACAGACTTTTATTTTGGATGCGATTAATCGCAAATAACTTTTGCACAGCCCTAATATATATATATATATATATATATATATATATATATATATATATATATATAGTCATACATCAACCTCCTTAGTATTCCTCAATCCTTTTATTATAAACAAAAAGTAAAAAAACAAAAAACAAAAAAAAACATTTTGATAGGGTAACAAAATATGCTTTAATATGCTCTAATATCAGGATAGTTTTAAATTATCACGACAGGTAGAGATCCATCCATGTTAGATATTGATTAAGGTCGCTGAAGACCCGAATATGTAATAATGATGGTGAAAGATTCATGCATTTAAGGGTTAATAAACAAACTGAAGCAAGTCCAAAACAGGGAAACCACAAGGAACACCAAACACACATCCAAATATCGACTTACAAAGCACAAGAGAAAAACAAGGGCTGTATGTACACAGGGCTGAACAAGGTAACGGGGAAACACCTGGGGAGACATATCAAAAGAGAAAACTACAAAGGACAACAAACATGGCACACAAGACAGGAAATATAACAAAAGTCCCAAAACACACACAGGGACTATATGACAGAGCTCTCCACTTAAAAGAAGCTTCCTGATATTTACAGGGAGAAACGCCTGAAAACAAAAGTCCAGGTGGATGGTGGAACGAAGGCGGACCAGGGGCCACGTCTATGGAGTTGCAAAGGAATTGGGCTGCCAAAGCGAAACTAGTATGGTGAGGTAAGGGTGATCAGGGAAATGCAGGATGAGCAGGTGGCCAGTATGTGGTCCGGGCGGAGCCAAGCAAGACCCAAGACCTCCACAGAGGAGCAGACAAGACCAAAGAAGATCCCCATGGTGGAGTAGATCAGCACCAGAACAGACCGGACTAGTGACCACCCCGGTGGAGCAGAGCAGAACTGTTGACCACCACGGCAGAGCAAAAATCCACTAAGGGGTAGCAAAAGGCCACCACGGCGGAGCTGAAGACCACTTTGAGGAGCCGACGAGACTTGAAGAACTTAGAATGGCCTCTCTGGCTGAGGGAGAACAGGCTGGGAGTTCAGTAATAGTCAGATCATAACAGGGCAGGGAGTTTGGGGATGTCCTCAGTGGTTATTTACGGGCAAACAGGAAGTTCAGGGTGGGCCTCCATGAGATGGTCCTTACTGCAGAACATGAAATCCACAGGGAGCAGTCGGATACAGATCCAACTCCTCCCACCTTACATATACCTAAACCTGATCCCTAAACCCACCCCTAAACCTACCAAACTCCACCCCTTAGATCTGGATCCGCCCCCTGGATCTTGTGTACTGCAATGAGGTGCTACTGGCCTCCATGGCCATAATGGAGCCATCAGAGGACACAATGAGTACGGAAACTAATTCTGTGGCCGCATCAGAGCCGTCTGGGGACACAGAAATTTCAGAAACGGTGCCCTCAGTCATAACAAAGGCATCAGGGGGTACAGAGAGTTCAGAACAGTGCACGTGGCCATGAACAGGGGCGTGGTCGCACCCGCCTCAGGAGAAAGTGTGCAGCCCAAACACATAAAATGGCAACTGCCATCACAGGGAGTGCAGAGGCCGCCGGGCTCGACAGCGCTGAACTGGGCATCCAAGCTGCTCGCGCCGGCATCAGCAATGGATCCGCTACACTGAGACATCCGGTCTCGGATACCTTGGGCCTGCCGTTGGCCTTAGCTTCGGGTGCAGAGGACTTGACCACTGGAAACTCTGGCGTGGCTCCCATGGTGGCTGAGGACTCTGCAATGACAGTCATCACAGCTGGGGTCAGCAGTGGGCCAAGCTCCAAGGCCATTGGAGCTTGGGTTGTATAGCTCCACAAACTCACAAAATTTCTCTTGAGGACTTACAAATGAAAGTTGAGTTCTGAGGAGTTAATTGAGTCCAGAAAAACAACGTTATGAGTGTATTTTCCATGAAGTGAGAAATGAAAGTGGAGTAGAAACCATAGCTGTCAATTTATATAATTTCCTTAGCTGGTCAGTCTGTAGTGCAAAGAGTATGTTTAATAAACGAGGATCAAAGCACACAAGAGTGACGTTTAATAAACAAACTGAAGCAAGTTCAAAAGGGGGAAACCAGAAGGAACACCAAACACAGGAACATTCCAACATCGAACTGACACAAGAGAAACACGGGATATACACAGGGGGTAACAAGGTAACGGGAAACACCTGGGGAGTCTTATCAGAAGGGAAAACTACAAAGGACAACCTAAGCATTTTCCAAACTGCGTTTTTGCATCCTTGAAAGGCACTTCAGAAGGGGACGCCCTTTAAAGGAGCGTTCCAAACTGAAGTGAACAACTGAATCCCTTTTACAAAGGCCTTTCCACGGGTCAGTTCAGCGAAGGGATGCTCACTTCAGTTCACACCATGAATACCTTGTGTTCACATTCACTGATTGCGAAGTATTGTTTTACTGTTGGTTGCATTTCTGAGCGTTATCCTCCTGAGTTTGATTCCTGTGTTTGACCTGTGGATTGTTTATCGTTGCTTGACCCTTCTCTGCCTGCCCTGACCCTGGACTGTTTCACTGGACTCTGATTCTCTCTGCCTGCCTCGACCCTTTGCTTGTGTCTGGTTTGTCTCTGCCTTGTCTCCATTGCCCTGTTTGTTGTTGTTGATCCCTGCCTGGTTGACTACTCTAATAAATGCTGCGAATGGGTCGCCTTGTGTCTGCTGCATCATGTAACAATGGGCACATAACCAATCTGTGGGAGGCAGATTACAGATTGTTTCACTCGATCAAATGCTAATAAATTTTTTTGGTTGACATTCTGTCTCTTATCTGTTCAATAAACCTACCATAAAATTTATAGACCCTTCATGTCTTTGTAAGTGGGCAGATTTACAAAATCAGGGGATGAAATTATTATTTCCACCACATATTAACTTTAAATCAAATGAGAAAATATTAATATTTTTTTAAATGATAATTTAAAATATTGAATATTTTTCAGTAAATATTTATTTGTGCAACTTTTATTAATATATATATATATATAATTTTTAAATTTAGGTATGGTTATTTCCAAGAGCTTATTTTCACTCAAACTAATAATTTAGCCCAAACAAATGTTTAGTAAGCTGTATTTTGTTAATTATTTGGAAAATGTAGAAATAATATGTGAATATGAATATTAAGATGCATAAAATGCTCAAGAAATTAGCATTAAAAAGACTCCAGGCCAAATATGCCCAATTTAATATTGTTACCTTTTTAAAAAACGTTGGAATCACTATATCATTGTTAGTCAGCTTTAAGAAAATAATGGAAGTTTATGAATGAATATTAATATTTTTCTTTTCTCTGTTCAGGTGTTTTTGTTTTTGGGTCTCCTCACTATTACTGTTGGCACAGCTGGAATTTGTATAAAGTGGGAAAAAGAGTGGAAAACTGTCTATATGTCATTTCAGGTATGTTTTGTCTGTCTTTCTCGTTTTTGTAGCAGGTTCTCATTGTATTCCATGTTATCTTTTACATTAAAATCGTCCCCTTGGAATTATAAGGTTCTATCTGACATTTTTGTCAAAATTGAGTTATTTGCATATTATTATTCTGTGACAATTTATTTACATTATGTGATGTGTTTTGTACATTTAGGGTCCCTGTTATTTTTATGTTTGAAAGAAACTTGTTCCCCATACACATTTTCCTTTATGGAATGCAAAAACTTTGAAGCTCAATATCTCAAAACTGCTCAGAACGCAGATAGAACCTTATAATTCCAAGGGACGAAATGGCAGAGTAATATTTCACACGGAAAGAAAGCGTATCCCTAAAACATTGTGTAACATTTATACTGTATATATGCATAAAACTGACACTCAGGTGCCTGTATCTCATAACACTATTGTTGTACTGTATGTATGGAGTATGGAAATCCCCTCTTTGGTTTCCCATAGGCCACGGCTCCTTTCCTGCATCTGTGTGCTGTAGTGGCTTTGACCTTGATCAGCTGGCTCGTGTTCAAGAGTTATCATGAAGCTCAAACAGCTGGTTCAGTAGTGGCTCCAAAACAGCTTATAATCAGGGCCGTAGCTGGGTGATCCGGGCCCGGTTGTTGCTGTGGGCCCCCTAGAAATCATGTTCTGGAGAGGGTGTCCCCTTTGGTTGAAACTGCATATTGGAAGGGGGGTGTTGTGGTTCATCCTCTGTTGAAATCTAGAATCATCACCACCTTTCACCCTGCCAGCCACAGCCTTGCTTATTGCTTATAATACATTAAAATGTAATATTTTTTGACTGTACTTTATCTGGTTTATTTCACGGCTGTTCACTAAATAGAAAAAAACATGAACATTAAATATTGATCATATTATGGGGCTGTTGAATGCTTGAATCTGATTGGTTGGCGAACGTTCTTAAGCGTACACTAAGGTGTGCAATTATTTTCAGGGAAATGCACGAACTAAAAAAGTTCCAGGCAGGTCTTAACCACATTACAGTCATCACATCACCAAATGATTTCAGTTGTTTCAAAATGTCCTTACAACAGCAAAAAAATAAATAAATAAAATAACTCAACCACACTGACCAAGCAAATAAATATAGCCTTGATATGCACACCCAAAGTACGGCCACAGCCATGCATTATTTTCTAATATTTCAACACCCTGTCGTCAATTATTCCATATCCTATAGGCTACTTAAAATATTGATTTAAATCATTTTGCAGTAGGCTATAACTTTAAGTCGGCATGAAAATGTAAATTGCTAACAAAAATTCCCTGTTGTGATGTCTAGGAATCAAACAGATATTCATAAAAACGGTTAGACAGAGACTTGTTCCGTCAGGAATTGATTGGATCATGAGTGGATCATTGGATTATGTGTGGCAGGTTGATGTGGGCAGGGCTATTCCAGCTCCTCTCGCTGGGCAAAACATGAGAGGGTCTGCAGTGTGATAGAGAGATGATGGTAGGCTAGTGCCAGATTCAATTACCCAGATGAGAAGAGTGACCAGTTGACATAGACAACAGCTATTAGGAAATATCGAGAATGGTCCTCACTGCAGAACCACGAAAACCTTACATAAACCTATCTAGGGCCTATCTCCGCCCCTGGATGTCGTGTACTGCAATGAGGAGCTACTGAAAATATCAGACCTCTTGCATGCCTCGATTCACCAATCAGGGCTGATCAGAGAGCCATGCAATAAAGCATTGTATATTTGAAGAGTTCAGATGCAAAAGCCTTTAAATGCCATTTGAAATTTTCTTCTAAAATGACCATTTTTATCAGAGCTTGTATACTTAAGTTCAGTAATTTCACTTAAATGGCAATGAATGATTACCTATTCATTGCCATTTAAGTGAAATTACTGAACTTTAATATACAAGCTTGATAAAAATGATCATTTTACAAGAAAATTTCAAATGGCACTTAGAGGCTTTTGCATCTGAACTCTTCATTTGCTGATGACATATTAATGAAAGTTTTGAGACATCAGTCTAAATGTGAAAGTTAACACTAATGATGCATATATAGGCAAGGCCGACACTTAATATGCTTTAGTTTCAAATGTGAGAATGCTGTACTGAATATTTTTGTGTGTTTTTGCCAGCTTGTAAGGTTTTTATAATGATGACCTTCATGTTCGTGTCCGCTGCTGTGTTCCTGTGTCCTCTTGCAATCTGCTCTCCGTGCATTACCAATAATCTTCCCCAAAACCCTCCCTCGTCGGTCATCGTGGCGCTTCCAATGGTAAGTGACAGTGTAACTTTCATTTTGAGACAACTACTTTTGTTAAGGTGTATTAACTCATGTTTACACTGGTGTGCCCGTCAAAATCTTGTTTTGGCTGTTTTTGTTCTTGTCGGCGCTGAACTACAGGATGAATTACATTATTTTATTACAATAAATTAGACATGCCTCAGGATGAATCATCTGCTGTAGTTTCTGAATCCGTTTAGGATTATGATGATTATGGCATAGTTCCCAGGTTGTAAGCTATCAGCGTGTGGGAAATGTATTTCATTAGCATGTCAGTCTGCTCATAAATGTTGGAACATTTATCAAGCATGAGCAATTTATAGATTAAATAATCACAATGGAAACATATACAGTTATTACAAAACATGTAGTCCTCATTCAGAAATATAATTTTAATGGCTGACTGTCTACAATTCCAACACAACCTGATAAATTCCACTGGCATGAAAGGTGGAGGAGGTGTTTTGACATCTGGAGCTCTGTAGGTTTGATCTTCCTGCACTCACCAGGAGACTGGAGGTTACATGTGAATAAAAACAGAGGAATGTGAAGAACTCATGCTACACCTCTGAATTATTTTTTGTTTATACATGACATGAAAACCTGAACATATTTATGTAGGAAGTTAATGGTTCTTTCTGGAAAAATTTATATATATATATATATATATATATATAAAATGTGTGTGTTAATTATTTATTTAGCTGGCTCCAGAGAATACCATGATGTCATTCAGGAAGAGTTTGGAGTGTGGCGTTGTGGCTTTTGAAACAGATGTGCAACTCAGGTAAAAGGATCTGATTCTGTTCAGAAGCACTATATACACTTGCTAGTGTGTGTGTGTGTGTGTTTGCAGAGGTGGACTGTATTTAAGTACACTTTTTGAGAATCTGTACTATTTGAGTGTTATTTTTTCTGGAAACTTTTTACTTTAACTTCACTACATTTGAAAGACACATATCATACCTTTTTACTCCACTACAATTCTGTCAAGGTCCTTGAGTAGAAAGTGGTAACATCAGTCTGGGGATGATTTTGGTTGCAGGGGTTGCATTTTGTTTGGAAATGAAAGTTGGGTTGACGTCAGAACCCGCCTAATGTTTCTGACGTCAACCCAATTTAATTTTCAACCACAAAACAACGTCCGGTCCAATGATGAAGATTAATATCAATCTGGTGTTTGATTCTAACATCAACCTGGTTTTTATTTTCAATGTTGGGTTTGGTCTTCTAAATACAAATTTGGCATTGTTTTGGAGTACACTAGCTTATAGATAACAGTAGGGCTAACATATTCATACTAAAAGCCAAAAAACTATGGGCACTGTTTGAGGGAACAGCCATGTTTTTGAGTGCACTTATTCAATCTATTCAGAACTGTGTTCTAGAAATACATTTTATATCGATATGAGAGTAGGTAGGCATAGATTCAGTGGCATAATGTGCTGTAAGCATTACATACTGTACAACAATGCAACAATAATAAAACAATGCATTGACATTTACGTTTGACTTTTGATACTTAAGTAGGCCTACTAAAAGGGTTAGTTCACCCAAAAAGGAAAATTATGTCACCGTCGCGTCGGTGTATGAATGTGTGTGTGAATGGGTGAATGTGAGGCAAATTGTAAAGCGCTTTGGTGGCCATTGGGTCTATGAAAGCGCTATATAAATGCAGTCCATTTACCATTTAATGACTCTCATATCATCCCAAGCACGTAAGACCTCGTTCATGTTCGGAACACAGTTTAAGATATTTTAGATTTAGTCCGAGAGTTTTCTGTCCCTCCATTGAAAATGTATGTACGTTGTACTGTCCTTGTCCAGAAAGGAAATAAAGACATCATCAAAGTCAGTCCATGTGACATCAGTGGGTTAGTTAGAATGTTTTGAAGTATCGAAAATACATTTTGGTCCAAAAATAACAAATACTACGACTTTATACAGCATTGTATTTACTTCCGGTTCAGTTGTGAAATCTAAAATATCTTAAACTGTGTTTCGAAGATGAATGGACGTCTTACGGGCTGAGGGTGAGTCATTAATCACATAATTTTACATTTTTGGTAGAACTAACCCTTTAAGTAGAAATCGGCCTTTACAACGTTTACATAAAACGGAGTAATACTTGACCAGTAGTATCTGTACTTTCACTCAAGTAAGGACGTTGTGTACTTTGTCCACCTCTTTATGTTTGTGTGCGTGTGATTTAATACACTTGTCTATCTTTTTTCAGTAAGGACATGAAGCCTTTTATTATGCATGACCACGATAAAAGCTTTCTGCTACGAACAACTGATGTGAAGAAGAAATTTCCAGGTCGAGATGGCGACACGCATACTAACTTCACATTGCAAGAGTTACAGACGTTAAATGCAGGCGAATGGTTTTTAAGAGTGAGGACAACGATTTTTTTATTTTATATTTAAAACATCTGCATTTTATTTAATTTAAGTTTTCATTTATGTATAGTTGTATAACACATTTGATACAGTAATTGCTGTATTGCACGTTTGATACAATAATTGCACAAATATATATTGATAATCCATAATATTAAAATGGTAAAATCACATAGTTATAATAATATGCTATTGGTAGGAATGAAAATTCACAAGACTCAATTTTCCATCCGTAAAACTGAGAAACGTTCTTTATTTGCCTAGCAGCTTGTGCCTGAAATGTTAGCGATCCCCCTATCAAAAGTAGAAATGCTTTGGTCTTCTAGTCCAGCAGATAAATTCAAGGTCGGATGTGGAGAAGAGATGAGTCCCACTGAAGAGATGGGTCCCAGCTTAGGACCCAAGCAATCCGATTGGTTCAAAGCTACTTTTATGGGTAATCGCTTTAGTGCCTGGTTACAAATCAGAGAAAATCACTTAGTCACGAGTCATTATGGGTTTCATCTCTTCACCACACCGGAAACTGAAACTTCACTTCAGGAGCCAGCCATTGTAGCAGACTATCACCTGCTGTTAGCATTCCATTGACTCCCATTCATTTTGGCGTCACTTTGACAGCGAATAACTTGACATCTGAGGCATCCAAAGACTCCATTTGTCCATTATTTATTTCTTATTTCCACATTTTAATGTAGCTAGCATTTATATTAATATTATTAATGTTTACAATTCACTTATTAAATTCATTTTTTATTTTATAATAAATTAAATAGTTAAACCTAGTCTCTTTTAAATTAAAAAAAAAAGTTTTGAATATTAGTGAAAACAAAGCGGTGTTGTAAGGGGCCCATCCCTTGGTTCTATGTCCGGGGCCGGGGCCCAACATCTGGTGCTACACTCCTGTTTCACAGGCACCATTAAAAGAGGAAGGAGTATGTTTTGGTAGGAGATTTCTAACAAAACAACCTTGACCTGAACGGAGGTTGCAGCTTTATCCAGTTTGAGCAGATAGAAAAATCTCATTTTGCATTTGATGTTCAGATGGTCTGTTTTAGTGTAATGACAAATTGGTTTAAAATGAGATCTTTTCTTTTTCAAATACAGACAGATCCATTTCAGTCTGTTTCATCGCTCTCAGAGGAAGAGAGAGAGAGAGGCTGACAACCAGACAGTACCATCTCTTTCTGAGCTCTTGCTATTGGCCAAAAAGCATAATGTCTCAATCATATTTGACCTAAAAAATGAGAATAGCTCAACAGGATTCCAGAACAGTGACTCCTTTTATATCACTGACACTATCATCAAGTCAGGCATCTCACCAGACAAGGTAATATTGTCTACTGGATACAGTAGCATCCAAAATACCATTTGTGAAAATTGTTTTGTGACCATTTTCTAATTTAATAAATTTTTCCATTAAGCTTTCATAAATGTCATAATTTCTTAGCATCCAAGTGATAAAATCTTAAAACCTTTTATTTCTAACAGTGTTATTTATATACTAGTATAGTATTTATTAATATTTTAAAGTAGCTTTTATGATTTTAGTTTTTTTTTGTTTAAGTTTAATAATTCTGTTACATTGTGTTTTTTCCATTTTTATTATTTCCATTTTTATATATATTTACGTATTTCAGTTTAGTTTTGGTAATTTTAGTACTTCAATATAAAGTAATTTAATTTCAGATAAATATGCAACATATCTATTTGAAGTTTTGTTAATTTAATGTTAAAGGGTTAGTTCACCCAAAAATGCCCCTTTAACGTCCCAACTCAAGCCCGCAAGTTCATCTTCGGAACACAGTTCAAGATATTTTAGATTTAGTCCGAGAGTTTTCTGTCCCTCCATTGAAAATGTATGTACGGTATATGTCCTTTCCAGAAAGGAAGTAAAGACATCATCAAAGTAGTCCATGTGACATCAGTGGGTTAGTTAGAATGTTTTGAAGCATCGAAAATACATTTTGGTCCAAAAATAACAAAAACTACAAAATTATTCAGCATTGTATTTACTTTCAGTTCTGTTGTCAATCCATGTTCAGTGACGCTGGTGATGTAAGACGCTGCTGACGTGTAATCCAGTGTGCCCGAGCTTAATTTACAATCTTCGCAAACATGTCTAAGGATTTCGACACAGAGGAAGACTTTTTCTGGGCATTTTTTGGCATTTTTTTGCCCAGCCATATTTATTTTAACCCGAATACGGATGCACCAGATACATGTCACCAGCGTCACTGTGGACTCGTGAATAGGATTGACAACAGAACCGGAAGTCAATACAATGCTGAATAAAGTCGTAGTATTTGTTATTTTTGGACCAAAATGTATTTTCGAATGCTTCAAAACATTCTAACTAACCCACTGATGTCACATGGACTACTTTGGTGATGTCTTTATTTCCTTTCTGGACAAGGACAGTATACCGTACATACATGTTCAAATGGAGGGACAGAAAGCTCTCGGACTGATAATTTTCACTTTTTGTGTGAACTAACCCTTCTACCCTACCACCCTAAAAAACATGACTCTTATGTGTGTGTGTTTTTTCCCTGTTTTGCACCATTAAATGTACTTTTAATGCTGTGTATCACTTTCAGATATGGTGGCTTCCTCGAGAATATAGACACAATGTGAGAAATATCTCACCAGGGTTCAAGCAGGTGTATAATGTGGTAAAAGAAATGGATGCGGATGAGTGGAAGCTTCCTGAATATGAAATATAGTTCACTGAGCGCTCATGAAATAAGGTGAGTTATCTGACATGCAGAGACATGATGCTGCCGCTGCTGTTATGATCTCACAGCCTTAGGGATCATTCTTATAAGGCTTTACTTTCTTACAAAGATGACAGAAATGCTGTGAAAAACGATGGGCTGATCTATAGCTTAAACAAACAAAATGTATCTAATAATGATTATAGTAGCAGGAATGCTGATTTGCCAAACTTCAACACATGAAGATTAATGAGGCCTTATCCAGACACTGTTTTGTCCGATTGCGTGCACCTGTCATTCTATCATTTTACCTGACAGTAAAGATGAAGAAATAATCAAATTGAACAAGAAAAGCTTGACTGATGAATAAGCCTGCACGTTAAAACGGCCCTGCCACTCCTGTCTATTGTGTAGGAAACTGGCTTGTTGACGACCTGTCGATAAGGTCGCTGATGTGGAGCCAAAGGCAGATGCATAGAAAAGATTTGTGTGGTATTTTTACATACATTTTTGTTTATTTCGCTGGACAGTGAGCTGCGGGGAAAAATGTGTCCGTGAATCTGTGGGTCGTGAATGAGCGCTGGCTCTTCTCATTACTGTGGTGCTCTGGAGCCAGTTCAGTGACCACCAATGCCTGCCACATCTTCAAAAACATGTCTAAGCCTGACTGGCATCTGGTAAATCTCAGTCTTTCACCTATCTATGCCTATTGTGCCAAAAAATAGAAGCTATTTTACCCCCTCGTTTATAATTCACATGGGCTTGTCTGAATATGTAACATGTCTGGAATCCTTTGTGTGTTTTTGTATGCATGTTATAATGAAAGGAGCCTAATGAGTACATGGGAATATGGATCTTGACTGATGTGATATCATTGCTGTTGATGTCTGGGCTGTTTCTTTGTCAAAGGTAAGCAATAAAACAAGTTTTATGGATAGAGTATAATAGCTTTAAACCTTTAAAAATGTTGTGCTTTATAATTGTTTAAGTCCCCTTGGAGTCAATAATTTTTTCCCTTAATTCATCTTTGATCAACAGAATTATAAATGTTTTTCCTGTAAAAAAATGTTTATTCATGCCTTAAAATAGCTTGGATGTAACTCTACACCCTTACTTCATTTAGTATACACAGCCCTCAAGCCAGTAAACATCATCAGAGAAGAGATCTCACCACAATTGGGAGAGGTTATTTTAATAAGCCTAAAGATTATAAGGCCACATAAATAAAAAAACAACAATGATTAGCACAGATAATGAATACTGTATTCCATGAAAAAATAAGAATTGTCGATGAGTTTAACAGATAGATTTAATAGCTTTAAACCATTTGTAATTGTAGGGGCCAAGCACTGAAGGTATCTGTTCCAAAGTTTAAATTTTATTATGCTAATAGCTTTTGAACCATAAGGCCTATCAATAAAACTCTGATTCCTGAGCTCATGGCAGATTCGAACGCACCTTATGACGTCATTTCCGTCATAAAAAATGGCCGCTATTTTAAATTGTCCAAAAAAAAAAAACTTTTGCGAAGTCGTCCTCAGACGGTTTTCTGATTTTCACCAAAATTGCAGCGCCATCTACTGGTCCAGAGATATGAAAAATTGCTATTTTTTTCTCATAACTTTTGACTGGTATGTGATTCGTCATGCTGAGTCGACTGATTTCCAATTTTCCCAGATCTGCCATTTTGGCTGTTAGCCATTTTGAATTGTGCTAATATGCGGTATTTTTTGAAAGCATGAATGGATTGTTACGAAACTTGGTATAAGCAGCATGCCTGAAGGTACTCAAAAGATTTTGAGACAGCGCCACCTGTTGGTCTAAAACTAAATTAATTAATTTATAATTAATTTTTGAAAATACTAAAATACTATAGTTTTTTGAAAATACTAATATCTTTTGAATAAATTTGCCTATTGTAATGACACTGATCTTAAAAGAGCCCTTGAGTTATGCCGAAAACATAGATACCAGGTTTGCCATTATCAGCCAAACTTCCTGTCTGCCATCTTTATTTTTTTTAAAAAACCTTGCCGCCTAAAATGTATGGATTTCGTGACAACAGACGAAACCGTTTTTGTATAGCCTACCACAGCATCAAATGCCAAAATGCTGCCAAAATGACTATTTAGGCTTTATATATGCAATGCCTTTACCTTTTGACACCAAACTTTGTATGCGACATTGTCACACTATGATGTGTATCGATTTCATAACTGCGCCACCTATTGGTCGAAAGTGATAAACCGTTCAATCATTTTATAAGTTACTGTATAATTTAAGCCATTTTTCCTAAATTCATCTTTAAATGTCTTTAATTGCTCCTTGCTGCTGTTGGTCTGAAAGTCCCAGCCATGTTGGCATGTCTTGTCGTCTGCTTTTGTGCTTGGCCCTGTAATTGCTGCTTGCAGCTACATTTGTATTAGTTACTTTCTAACATTACTAGTGTATTTAACAGAATTTCCATTTTTTTGCTCCATAATAAATGTAAAATGTAAATACATAAAATGTATTAGAATTATGACAGAAACCATCAGTTACATTATAAATATAAATCTATTGTTTATTATAAATAGTAAGTAAAACTGACTGCAAGAGCAAGCTAACTTGTTACCAACATAAGGCTTATCCAACTTTTCCCCAATAACTGAAAATGTCCATCAGTACACAAGTTCATACCACCACACAAAATACAAAAAATATAAACCTCAAGGCTATTGATCATTTATTTATTCTTTCTTTGATGCTCTTTTTTTCAGGACATTTAACAAATGTTTTAAGATTAATAAAAAATAAATCCCAATTGGTCAAATTTGCCCTGAATTGAAGAGTTACTCGAATTATAATGGGCATTTTCTCTTTGTTTGTGAACAGGAAAAGTACTCGTGTTTATCGTTCGAAATAAAGAAGAACAGAGAGGAGTCCCCCTGCTTATACACTGAAAGATGCATCATTTCATGAAAGGGCATTTCCTTGTTTCAGTTTTTGAAGGATTGTATATGGTCATAAAAAAAATCACGTCATATTAAATGTGTAATGCAGGAAATTCACATAATATTTGTACTTTTATTTAGTTTGCATATACAATGTATTGATTAGTTGGAATGAGACAAATTGATATAATGTCCTCATAAGGGCAGCAAATTGTGCAATGCTGCCACCCATTGACAAATGTATGTTATTTCAGCCTAATACCAGGGCCAGGGGCCTGTACCATGTAGTAGTAGTAGTAGTAGTCTTTACTATACCATGATGGTATAGTTGAACAAACTCAGGGTTGCAGGATTAGTTTCGACTTGACAAAACCAATCCAATCCAACCAGGCTTTGTTGGTACCATGATGCTGATCATCAACTTTCTCTGTCAACTCAGGCTTTGATCCTGAGTTTAGGAGTTTAGGTGTGACATCAGTAGCGAACAGCCAATCACATATGCCGAGAATGAGTGAAACTCATTCAAAACTCATTTCTCGTGAGAGAAGCAGCACAATTCACTTATTAAATAAAAGTATTAAAATATTAAGTATTTAAACAAATTTACAAACAATAAACAATAGCTTCATTTATTGATTCTAAAGCGTATTTATATTACCTTTATATACATATTCGTTTAAAATCTGTCATAATAATTATTGAATGAACTGAAATTATACATGTGAGATCGTTTTAGGATATAATAATTACAGAAAAAATCTCTAAATCATACAAATTTATTTACTAAAAGCCATGATTTTGTCTTTTAAAATCATTTGCTGTGGAGTTATTGCGCATACATGTGTCACTTTGCTCACAGCTGATTGGTTACTATAGTTACTATGGCGATGAACACTGCTAAAAGCCAAACCACTTTCATGGTACCTAAAACTGGGCACAAACTAAACTGAAACATAGCTGGCTAGCCACCTAAACCGCCTTCATGGTATAGGCCCTGGTTTCACAAGGTGTAGATTAAGCCAGGATTATTCCTTAGTTCAATTAGGACATTTAAGTAGCTTTTATAAATGTGCCTTGCAAAAGACCTGAGACAAAAATGGCACTGACGTATTTTAAGACATTTCAGTGCATGTTGCTTTCCGTTAAAACAGCTCAAACATGCATTTTAGTCTGGGAGTAGACTTAAGCCTTATTTGTGAAACTGGGGGCAGAACTGTTATTTTTCATTTAAATGACAATATTTAGATTTATGGGATAAATTGTAAGGCAATTTTTAAATTACATTTGTAATTAATTTCTGCAGTTATTGTTATATCATAACAATATACCACCAAACATGTCCCTAACTTTAACTGTTTTCAATGGTAATTAAATATTATGAAGTGGGACAAAAATGTTTATACGTGAATATATTTGTAAAGATTTTTGCAATTTTTATTGATATTTTGGGAAATACAGGCATTTAAGACAAATATATGAATGTTATAGGGAGAGGAACCTTGTACAACAGATGTGATAAATTATGCCACCCTGCTAAAATTTTTACATCTAATCAATCAATATAGGCTATGGGAATTTCAATTGGGGCATGTCACCAAATGGGTGACATTTGCTTGTTGTAACTCTTCAAAAATAAATTTTATTTTTTATCTTTTTCAATATTGAATGTAATACTATATTTAACTAAATGTGTATTGGTCAATCTCAGGCAACTTTATTTATTTTTTACAAGGTTTAAGCAGAATATGACGCATGTTTTCTCAATCCTGTTACCGAAAATTTAAAAAGCGAGTTTAGAAGAATGTTAATTAATTCCTTTGTTTTCCCCACAAGAAAGTTTTTATTTTAAGGAAATTGTTGGTTTTATGTTCAAATTTGTTCAATTTATATTTATGCTAATAAAATCGCTATTAAAGCAAGGTGTATTTTGATTAAAAAAAACACAAAGGCATTTTTCATTTTGAAGATGACTAAAGCCTCAAGCTTATATATTTTTTTTCAAATTAAAGAGTTAATTTATTAAATAATTGTATAAATTATGGGCCAAACAAAACTGACAAAAATAGCGATTTAATTTTATTTTTTAGAGAAAAGAAAAAAATAGTAACAGGACTGAAAGTAACAGGATTGAGTTTTTAAGCAAAAAGTTGTCCAATGTATGGCATATGGCCACATAGCATTGATGCTAATAAAATGAGGACATTGAGCCATTTCTAGTGCCTTACCAAAAGTTTACATTTTTTAAAATAAAAATTAAATCTAAGAAAAAGTTTAGGTAACAGGACTGTATGTTGAGATTGACCTTCTCATTCATAGCTACAATTTCATCAAATATACAGAAATGAAAATGAGAGGAGTGATTTATAGTCGCCCCATTGCCTTCAGAAGATCCAGATGATGCAACTTACTGTTGAAAATGTGTCTTGTAGAATATTCTACGTTTTCAGAGGGGGGATGTAGTGTAACAGGACTGAATGAAAACCCGGGGACATGACTAAAATGTGTATTTTATCTAAAATGTTAGATCAAATGTTTGTTTTTATTATTTTTTTATTTTAAAGCAGTTTGGATATAAAGTCACACAACAATGCAAGATTTCTGAAGGATTTTAATCATAATATTTCATGGTAAAGTTTAGAGATAGAGAGTTTGGACATGCAGAAAATGCTATTTTTTAGTGTTCTGTGTAGTTTTTATTAATGTTTTTAATCATACGTTTTAAATTTGTAGTTAGCTTATTGTGCATGACATTTTGCTTAATAATAAATTTATTTTAGAGTTAATTTTGATGCAATTTTATAATAAAAAAAGTAATTTATACTTTTTCGGTGGAATGGCTCAATTCCTGATTCTTGAAATACTACATTTGGTTCTTCTAGCCATGAATATATGGATGGCATTATAAAAACATGCGCAAATTAAGGAGCACAACTCTATCTAGATTTTAAATATCCAGCTACCCACTGGTTAGATTGATAAAATAAATCATGTATACTCATATAACCAGTAGCAAATATCGGAGCATGAATCGTCAGAAAACCTGTTTTTTTTTTTTTTTTTTAAAGTGTGGAAAAACTTGAGGCTCCTAGATAATCACGCTGACTGATATGTGTTTTCCCTTTTCTAAAAAAAATAATAGTCTTATAACGTTAGCTGAAAAAGGGCGACAGCCACTTCACCCTTTCTCCACTGGGTGGCATGCGACACTTCGGAATAATAATTTCTATGGCCAAGCTTGCATCTAGCCTTTCATGGCAAACAGGGTGTTTTCCGAAAGACTGACGAAATAAATTTCAGGTATATTTGATGTGATCATTTATAACCCCTTTCCCCTTTCTTTATTCTTTGCTAGCCACAAATTCACACATGACCACATAAGATTACCGTTATATAATACAGCTGCATGTTTTTCCACCATAATGACAGCTACGCTTATTAATCCACAGTTTACATTGGGATGAAGGATGAGTAAGACCCTGTTAGTCTGCAGACCTCCCCCAGTTCCCATCAAAACTTCCCAAAGGCAGATAACGGGTCGAAAAGCTTCATACTCTTACTACTAACTTACCACAACACGCAGCTCCTGCCAACTGCAGTAACTAACTTTCGTCAACAAGAACTTCCCAAAGAAACAATATCGTCATTGTGGGAATTTACTTCAAAACTTTTAAAAGTCTGTTCGGAGACAGCTAGAAAGGGACAGCTGGACCCGAGAAGGATTTTAAAGCGTTGTTATTTATTTGGAGAACTAGTTAGTCGAAACGTTTTGGATTTACAGGACCAGTTTACTAACGCAGCAATATTTACATCATGGTACATAAATATGGTAAGTTCCGTCAAAACAGTCACCTTGCTTTATAAGAAACCGATATCAGGCTAATGAAGATGACAGTATTTCATTGTTTTTAGTTCTTTTACACTTTTCTCGATGTCGATGTATTTTCCAGAGAAATTCCGTTGTGTAAGTTATTTTCAAGTTAATTTTCTTTTAAACCCACATGGGAGACAGGAAGCATTAGTCTGAAGTGGGATTATGTAACTTTTAATAAAAAACCCGCCATTCTTTACAGAAGTTTAACGAATGTCAAGTGTACCATGACCCTGTTTAACCCATCACAAACTGATGTTTTTGTGGAACCTCCTACCTCTATTAACCTCATCTTCCCTACAACCAGCACCTGAAGCATTACAATAATAATACTTAAAAATCTATCAATATCAATGCATTACCAAACACAATTCATCAATAGACTACTAATGAATTACCAAAACAATAAAACTAATAAACATTAATTACAAGTGTGACCAAGGGAAGTCAAACTATTTAATTGTGAAACTGGTTAACTAATTTCAACGTCATTTGTTTTCTGAATGCATTTTAAGTTTAACCTAAGTGTCCAAATATGTTTAAAGCCACTGAATGGTCTCTGTTAGTCCAAAAGAATAACTCACTATACAACATACAAGATTAAATCATTCATTTATTTTTAGCTGTTAGTTGAAAAATTGTTGTTAGACAGCTCTGGTTGAGTCAAACATCTGGCTTCACATCCCTTCCAGGGGCTCTTATAATTAGGCAAGTAATGTCTGATTTCACACATCTAGCATTGTGCAAAGCATTTTCTGAATTAAACACAGTTTGAACGGCTAAAAATGTCATCAGACTGACACAAGGAGAATGTAGGTAATGCATGAAAGGCATTAAAATGATTAGGAGTTGTACTGAAATAGTAATGCTTGTCCTCTCTTTTATTTCAGATACTAAAAGAGCAGTTGGGCTGCTGAAACAGTACCAGGCAAGTTTGACTAGCCCAGAGGAACAGACCCTGAAGACCAGCGTAGAAAAGGTCTCCACCATCTTTTGGCAGTCATCTTTTTCATGCTCTGCTGGGTGAGGTTTGTTTCTGTGTAAACTGTAATGTATCTAAAAATAATAATATTAATTGATGATTAACTGCCATAATATGGGGCTGTACCAGATTCCAGCACTTTCCATGCTGAGCAAAATCGTTCCAAGAAGTCGTGTTTCTCTGTTTGTTCAAGTTTACTAAATGCTACTGATGGTTTTCCAAATGGTATATTTAGTTTTTCGTTTTTTTGTCCTTGGACCAATAGCCTCAATGTCCTCCTTTATATTAACAATGGCTTTAGGATGTAATAGTTTTACCCAGTTAACAAACACATTATTGACTCTACGTTACAAATTAACTTCCACCTTCTGTGACTTACAAGTTTGTTGTTTTGTTTTTGTAACAGACCTATTGGATCTTGCTCATCTTTTACACTCATTTAGATGTGACATTTTCCAAGTTTTGATTTATTAGATTAAGTCACATAAATAGGTTCTTTCAGTATAAAAACAAAAGGTTGTCTGTTTTTAAATGACATCATTGCTGTTGTCTCCAATGGCTTGATCTTTAACATGGATTTGAGAACTCGACTTATACAGTAAATTACAAAATGTTTACCAAAGTTTGTGCACTGTTCTCATGTTACACAATGAATCAGACTTTCACAACCCTAACTGATTTATCAATGCTGTGGATATGTTCGGTCATATTTTAATGATGTCTCAAACAGCCACAAAAAGATAACACACAACAAGTAACAATAGAAATCACTGTTATACTAGATGTATCTAACTAAAATAAGAGATTTCCCAACTTATTTTTAGTTTTTGTCCTGCAAAGCAAACAAATTAGTCCCATCATGAAATGGTTGAGTGGTTATCTTAATTACCAGGCCTAGTGTTTAATGAGGCATGCCTGCTGCTGTTGCTGTAATGCAGAAGAGTAGGACCACAGGGGCTGTGACCAAGACACAGGGTTGTGTTGCCATGGGACTGTAGTGAGGAGAGGGACAGGTTTCCCACTGATCTTAACTGATGAGTTTTCTCATATGGCGGTGGTAGGCATGATACGCTTATTGTGAAGTAGGCTAAACGTGATATTGCTATGCATGTTTTGGTCATTCTATAAGGAGTTGGCATAGAAAATAACAAAAATGTTATAGTTATAGGGTCAATTTTATAGCCATTAGCCTACTCAAGTCTTCAGTGTGCACATGATCCATCAGAAATAATTCTAATGGTTCAGCTCAAGAAGGATTTTGTCTTCTTATCAATGTTGAAAACAGTTGTGCTGTTTAATATTTTTGTGAAAAATGATTTTGTTTCTGAATGCTTTGATTAATAGCATTTATTGATCTTGATCTATTTTGGACTTTTCTGGCGACTAGGATTTGCAATGCAGCCTTTTAAACATGCCGGGGCAGTGACAAGCGCCTCTCACTCTCTCACTGCTTAAAAGGTCTTAGATACATTTTCTGAAAGAAACTTTGCTCCTGCTACTGGCATTTAGGAATGCGCTTTTCTGTGCCTCGAAAAAAGCTATTTTACTAAAGCGGGCCAAACAGATGTTGCAAATTCTCTTATTTATATTACTTTGAATCAGTCCCAGTCCACTTTTATAGACTCCCAGTCCGAAACAGGCATATCACAGTAAGTGGATAAGGATTCCACACATTCCAGAAATAGGCTGGATCATTAGCGGGAATGTGGGATAACATGTTGGTAGATTAATAAACAAACAGTTCTTGGCCGCTGTGCTGTACTCCTCTTCTGACCTCAGGCCAGATTAGGCAGGGTGTTACGCTTTGCGCAGGACGGCCCATTCGCTCTCTCAGGTACTGAGAAGAGGGGTCATGTGAGGCTGAGTTAAGCAACATGTGGTTTCAATCATCTCTCCTGCCTCTTGGGTGTTGGCCAGAGTTAAAAAAGGAATACAATATGAAATCTAGCAAAATGAGGAGGATTGAGGTTGGATAAATTAAAACCAAGTTTAATTTTTATATAATTTTTTCTTTAAACATTGTAGTATTATTATTTTATATTATATTTTGTATTAATATATCGAAGGATTTATAATATTTAATATTGGGTTTGTAGATCATTCACCTAATTAAAGTGTTCTTAGACTCTAAAGGCGAAAGCTTTTTGATTTATGTGCCATCAAAGAAGAAGAGAATATTGAATATATTTGGGATTCAATGAGGCTGTACCAATTCAGTCCTGTGATGCACTGTTAGGAGGAGGGAAAATTTGTTTGGTTGTCTGCATGATTGCACAATTTTGAACAAAGGTTTTCCTAACTGCACACTCATCTCTTTGTTCCCAAACACACAAAGAGATTAGGGATCACACAGGTTCTGTGACCAAATTTGACCCAATATCAAGGCAGGGCTTTTTTAGGGGAAAACTGACGATCCATAATTCCCCAGTACTTTCCAAGTTAAACTTGTCCATGCTGTAAAAAAAACCCTGTAGTTCCTATAAGTCCTACTTCACTTTTACTTTCTAACCACATTTCTAATACTTTTCCCCCACAAGTTTAATAGAAAAACAATGTAAAACCGCTAGAGTAAAAGCCTGTTAATTGATTCCTCACTAAGCCTCAGTTTAAAATTGTCAATCCTACCTTAGAATATTTAGCAGTCTGCATTTTTATCAATTTAGTTCAGCCTTGCTGAATAAAATTATTAATTTCTATTAAAAAAAACAAGCTTTTGAACAGTATTGTAAGTCTGTCAATAATCTGTGTGTTTTCTAGTATTAAAATATTGGTAACACTTTACAATAAGGTTCAGTAGTTAACATTAGTTAATGTATTTACTAACACTGAACTAACCATGAGCAATACATTTGTTACTGCATTTGTTCATCTTTGTTAATGTTAGTTCTATGAAAATACAGCTGTTCATTGTTTGTTCATGTTAGTTCACGGTGCATTAACTAATGTTAACAAGATTTTAATCAAGTATTAGTAAATGTTGAAAATAACATTAACAAAGATTAACAAATGCTGTATATGGTGCTATTCATTATTAGTTCATATTACCTAACGTAGTTAACTAATGTTAACTAACGAACCTTATTGTAAAGTGTTACCAAAATATTTTACAAGAATTCTTTGAAGGAGCTGTGTGCAAGATTGTGGCCAAAACTGGTACTGCGGTTACTTTTAAATTAGGGTGTATCCCCGCCTTCCCCCATGACTCGAGGTTGCCAGATACGCTACGCTGCAGGTTCCAGCAGGAATGTAGGCTGCTACAAGAAGCATCCAATTGCAAGAGACGAGTCCTACACAGTGAGTTTTTTTCTGGTTAATTATTTATATTGGACTTTGTAACAAAGTATTTCGGATTCATGTTGAGTTTTTTGGGGTTTCACATCGTTAGAATTGTTTTATCCAATTCCGACACGTTTGTATCTGCAGCTGCGGTAACTAGAGAAGAGATGGCAACCCAAATGCGAATGCCGAATGCTCTGAACAGAGTGCCAATCACTTTGGGAACATACTGTAGCCATGTCTAGGTTTGAGGATGAATTTCGAGTCATTCGGGCCAAACTCAAGACACGCAACGCTGAACAGACAGTGCGTGTAATCCCCCACACATTTGACTGATGACAGAGCGATCAGAAAAACGGTTTTGAGTGACCGGTATTTCAGGTCCGCCAAGTCTAGGGGTTCAAAGGGGTATACTTTCAGGGCCTATTGACTGGCCTTGTGTCGATTCTGAGAATGCTGCGACAGCTTCCACATAGACTTTAAGCGTGGAGGGGGACATTCCCTTATCCAACAGCTCTTGAAGGAAACTAAGCAACCACGGGACCCCACACCTTCATGGGCCCAGGTTTTTGTCAGCGCACCATTTAGAGAACATAAACCATTTAAGCCGCGTTCCACCGCAGGAACTTTCCCCAGGAACTAGGAACTTTGGAGTGGTACTCGGTGTGTTTACACCGCAGGAACCAGGGTCTAACTGAAGTTCCGGGTAAAATTTCCCCCCCAGAAAGTACCTGCTGGCGAGGTAGTACTTTTTCAGAGTTTCAGGAACTTTTGGGGTGGGACTCTGTGAGCTGAACATGCTGATTGGTTCTTGCCACCGCTATTCTTCTGTCGATGGGCGCGTCGTCCCATCAATCTCACGGTCAATGTCCGCTGATAACAAACGTCTACTTTATATCTAGCATTACGAGCTTTCTGAATACGCTTCGGGTGCGCGTCTCTTTGCCGCTTACCTCGTTAGTAAACCAATCGCACACAAAAGCAGCAAAGCTTGAATCTCCTCCATACAAAACTCAAAACAAACGCGCAGGCTGGGAAGAGCAGTCGCACGCAGTTCAACGTCATCTTCCCGCCCCGGACCGGTACTTTAGCCCGTGGTGTAAATGCAGTGAGCAAGCGGTATGGGGCAAAAAAGGTTCCTATGAAAAAAGTTCCTGGGACAAATAGTTCCTGGTAATTGCGGTGGAAACGCGGCTTTAGACGCGTAGAAGGAGCTCTAGACTCCGTGATCAACCATACATGCAGAGACCAACGCTCTGGGATGGGGATGCCAGATCGAGCCGCGAGCTTGAGAGAGGAGATCTTCTCTCAACGGAATCTACTACGGGGCTGTCTGTGACGGTCGTGTTAGCTCCAAGTCTGGTTCTACCATCGCGGGGCTATGAAGAGCACTGAATGGTGCGTTTCCCTGTGACCTGTGATGGGGTATTATCTGAATCTGGAAATAGGTATCTTTCGGATCGAGAGGTATAAACCAGTCCCTCGGGCGACGTGCGCGAGGAGTTGTTTGGTTGTAAGCATTTTGAATGGTCTTTCCATAAGAGCCTTGTTCAAATGCCTCAGATCCAGTATGGGTCTGAGACCCCCGTCCTTCTTGGGTAAGAGAAATAGCGGCTGTAAAAGCCTGAATCTCTCAGAGAAGGTGGTACCGGTTCTATGGCCCCTTTGCACAGCAGCTTTGCTATTTCTGAGTGAAGTACTCTAAGTGTGCGACTCCTGCATTTACTGTCGTTGTGGTCAGTGCTCGAAGCGTGGGGGATGGCGAACGAACTGTAACACATAGCCCTGCCCTATAGTGCTTAGCTCCCATTCCTGATATCCTTTCTTGGCGCGCTGTCCATTTGGGAGAGTGTGGAGCCTCGTGGCAATTCCACGATTTTGAGAGCTTAGCATGCAGCTCTGGGAGGAAGGATGCAGGTCTGACAGCGGGCGCTCTGACGGCGGCATCTTTGCAGAAAACAGCTGTGAAGTCTGTTAGGCGTGGACTCCTCAGGCGGCGACTGACTCAAGCCCAAGGTGGTCAATGGCCTGTGAGAGGAGTCGCATCAGCTCGGCATTCGCTCCCGCGAGGGTCCTGCCGGATTCCTGGATCGATGAGGAAGCGGAGCGCTGGAGGAGTTAGGACGCGGTGAGGGTGCGAGCGAGCGCCCTTGATTGGACGTGATGTCACATCGGGCTCACTGGTAAGCTGCTGCAGTTCCCACAGGGCAGCCTATGAGCACGCTAGACAGCCTGCTCTAGGTCTGCTAGCAGCTGCACTGTGTTGACAATGAATACAAAATAAGGATCATTTTTGGCTTCAATATCTCGAGAAGATGAATCTTTCCCGTAGCGTAAGCCAAACTTACCCAATACGAGAGAACCTCTCGTAAGAGAACTCCACATTCAGTACTTCACAGTCCTTGTAATATGTTTTAGCAATACATATAATGTGTTTAGATTTTTTTTTTTAAGAATTGCCTTTACAGGGACTTTAAGTAAAAGGACTTTATGTTTCTGTTCAGTGGCCAGGAATTTATGTGGTCTTTTAGGATTTACTTGGATCTTGGAACATTCTGCTGGAATGCATTTTTTTGGGGGGAAAATATCATTTAACTTGGACTTTGTCTGAAATAAATGTGCCCATATATCAAAGTATGGTTTACATAACCAATTTTCTACATTCAGCATTAAAACGATTTTAGTGAACACAATCTGTTGCATCCATGTCTTTTAATGCTGAGAGAAAGTAGCCCTATACTGAATAATCATTGATGTTGACTGCTACTGTATTTTTCACTCAAAAGTGCATTTGAGGGGAAAGGTCACCTTGATGAAGATACTTACACATCTTCAAAACCATTCAAAACAGCTTTACTAAACGAGGTGTTTCCGTCTGACACCCTTATACATTTCCATTCATCGTACAGCTGCATGTTTTATAATCATGCACCATTTAGTGGAAGACTCTACGCTTTAGTTTACTTTCTCCGTCTCCCTCTTTTCTTCTCTGCTCTCTCACTTTCTCATCTGGCTCTGGCCAGCCAGGCGATGAAACCGCTTCCCACACACTGTTCTCCTCCCACTCACACAGGCTCACACAGACACAGATGAGTCACATAGCCCCATTCTTCTTCTGTCTTTCCCGCTGCACCCCAGTGGGACTCCATTACTGCCCCTAACAGCCCCCACACACACACACACATACATCGTCCGCATGTATTGCTAGTCCAAGTTCACTGCATATGTCCAAAAAGTTATTTTCTCTCTAGCTCTTTCTTCTTCCGTCTTAAAAAAGATTTGCTTGTTTCTTCCAGTGCAAAAGGGGCCGATAGTGTTATGCTTCAAAGGCACAGCTAGGTAACAAGCATCTCATTATGTTGTTAGTTCAGGCTGTGGGCCAGTGTGGGAGTGTGGGTGACATCAGCAGTATTGTCTCCCTCCATTTTCATCAGCTGGTTGCCCCTCTGTTGGTGACCACACACCACAGCAGTTAGTGACCTGAGAGGTAATGAGGTAAGACGTATAGAGGGTAGAGGACTGAGGTAAAAAAACAAGTCGTTTTGGTTTGAAGAGATGTTTGAAGGTAGGGTAGGCATTTCCGAGAGGCCAGCAACAGCAAGCCAGCTTTGAAAGCAGAAGATCCCACCCCTCCATCAGAGCTCTCTTCAAAACAAATTTGGACTGAATGCAATGATTGGATGAACATTTTTTTGTTCTGTGACTTCCACAGAAGATATATGTACATTTAATTTTTACCACTTCTATTATTGATTGCAATCCGGATGTGCAGAGAGATCCAGTATAACAAAATGTTTATGAAGAACATTGCCTACCCTTTGAGGGCACGACTAGGACGGTAGAAGTCTGGCTTTGATGTAACAGAGTTTTAAAAAAAAAATTAAGTATTAAAATACATAGCAATGAACACATATGAAGTTCGGAAGTTGCGATAGTTCCCGTAAACCCCCGTTTTGATGAATATTCGAATGAAACAGCTTCTCGAACAAGAAAAATAAATATGTACAGGAATTTATTTTGTCCACTGGGAATTGATTATATTGTTGTGGTTTGCTATTGCTGTGGTCTCAAGTGAGTGACAGGTTGCCCTGCCCTTGCACCCGGAAACAAGTCACCAGAGAAGAAAAGAGAGTTACTGGAAGAGAGTAATTTTTCATTAAAACTGCAGTCTGCAGTTTTTCCTCTTTGTCGCTATCTCTGTTCGAAATCTGCAATTGGAGTTATTTGCGGAATTATCAACTTTACGAGAGTACGTAGTTTGACACCGCACAGCTTGGATGAACACAATGTTTGAGGAGAGTGTGCAGCTGTCAGTCACCGCGCCAGTGAGGATACTGGCATCGTTCTCTGCATCATTCAGAATCACAGATTATTATTTTTGGAAGTATGACCAACATAATAACATGACATTCACGCTGATTAAATTTAAAAATTGCTCATCACGCAAAACTGTGCAAATTATTCTTCGTAAATCCACCAGTGCCTCGAATCGAGCTAAGGCAAGCAGATAGTTTTGAATACTGGCTGGTTATGTATTTTCTCAAATAAATATTTTGGATCAATTTTAACCCAAAAAAAGCTACGGACTGCAGCTTTAATGATGCACACAGATAGATCATTTATAATATATACCGCAATATTCCATAAAAAAATAAGATTCATGGTGAATTAAAGCAATAACTCAAGAGCAAAAATGTTGTTGTTCAGAAAATTACAGCCATTCTGATATTCAGACCATTGCTTTTATGATATTGCTTTTATATAACTGTAAAAAAATAATATCAAGAGGTAATATTGAGTAACTCGTATATGTCACAATTTGGTTCAGATTATAAAGACGTGTCAAAAAGGTTCCAACGAGCAAAAGATTTATTAATAAAACAAACTCAGGCAATCCATATGCAAGAAGGCAATGTAACAGCACAACAATACCCAACAATGAACAGATAATTTTGCATGAACCATTCAATGACTAATTTATCCATCTTATTTTGCGACGAGGAATGCTTCGTTACTTGGGAAGAGAGATGTCGGAGCTGTGAATAATGCATGCTAAAAGTGCTACGTTCCATTTACATTCGAGGTGTGTCACATTAGCGAAATTCCAGGCAAAACAGGTCAATTGTCAGGTGTTACAGAAGTCACTTTACAAACCAATCAATTTTCTGCAGGCCAACATTCCAGTGGTGAATGCGAATGACAAAATTTGGACAGAAGCGATGTATTGGGATCTCCAATTGCGTGGATTCCAATTAAATTCCTATTATATGTCCACAGCTTTTATTCGCTTGCTTGCAACTTTAATGTGCTTATAGGCCTCAAGTATTGTGGATAGAGAAGAGAAGCCAACCACTTTGAGGACTCAATTTATGATATTTTTTGTCCAATGCTTTAGATAAACCCAACAATTTGCTGCAGTTACCTCTGCAAAACACTTTTCAAGTGTTTGATTTGAGAGATCTAAGCAAGTTTCCTATGTACTAGTTTTATTCTAAATAGTGATAATGCCACAGCTGTGCTATAGTATGTACTGATGATTTTAACATGTTATTTTTAATTGTCCCAATTTGCACTAGTGTAGTTAGCTCACAGCTTTATGCTTGACCCTCAACACCAGAGCCACTGTTACCTCTGCTAATGTCTGCAGGCACTGTGCTGTCGCTGAGTCACGATAAAAGCCTCTCTAAGTGAGTGTGATTGCTCTGGCTCTCTAAACCCAGTATGGACAGGAATTTTGGATGAGACCACTGGACGATATTTATAGAGACCCACAATAGTGGGAGCGATGCTCAAGTTGAGCCAAAAGTTGATATTGTTCTTGATCTTGCACACTTGACTTCTAAAGACTGTGCGCCTGTGTTTTTTGGCATGGCTAAAAGACTTAATAATCTATTGCTGAGGACCATTAAAGGGTAGTTCCCTTTTGAGTGGAACTCAACGCCACATCATGGCTTGATGCTATGGGAACACTGAAGCGTTTACACCAGTCAGCGTTTGGCTGAGCCTGATGACATAGCTACGTAGCGTAGCACGTCACCGAAACCATGCATACATAGATTAAATGCCAGCGTGTAGCCAGCTTCTTTTGTCGGCCAAGTTAAACCTTGAGTGGGCTGATGAAAAGAGACAAAAGAAACGAAATGGCCGCTATTTGACACCTGTCCGAGAAGCTACCTCCCCGCTGCCCGCTACCTTTCTTCCCGGACCTTTTTTCCGTATTGAGGTTCATTGAAGAATTCGTGCTCAGTGAAGTGCATACGCAGGCCACTTTGACATTCTATATGGTGGTCGGTATGCACACGGGTATGCAGAAAGAGATGTTCACGGGCTATCTGTCCCCCTCAAATCGCATCATTGTGGATGAAAGCCTGCCTTATCCACCAAGCCTTGTAGGGCAGTGATCTCAGACTCTCATTCCTGGAGTGCCACAGCTCTGCACAGTTTTGCTCCAACCCCAATCAAACACACTTGATCCAGCTAATCAAGGTCTTCAGGATTACTAGAAACTTCCTTGCAGATGTGAGTTGGAGCTGGTTGGAGCTAAACTGTGCCGAGCTGTGGCCCTCCAGGAATTGCGTTTGAGGTCAGTGCCCTACAAGGCTTGGTAGACAAGGCAGGCTTCCTCCACGATGACCACTGTTGTAGGGCCACTTCACCCCTTGTGGGTAAAGCTTACACAGCAGCGGTTCATGCTGGGGCGCCCTCTACCCACCATGGCGGTTTTGCAGGCTTGCCAGTTTGACCTGCTCAGAGAATTGGATTATGGCGAGGGATTAGCACTGGGGGCAGTGAAAGAGTAACGCAGGACCACAGACCTCGCCCTCCTCTTAACCAAGTAAATGCCTGCATTATCAGCCGTTTCATGGCTGGTATGGTTGTTACGGTGTGTCATCTGTTGCTAAACCTCACTGTGATCGCTAAACACTGCTAAACCGGGTGGTGATGGTGCAAGATAAGACACATGCCTTTGGTGTGAGAGACCCGGGTTAGAATCCACTGTGAGACACCAATGTGTCCCTGAGCAAGACACTTAACCCCTAGTTGCCCCAGAGGTGTGCGACCTCTGACATATATAGCAATTGTAAGTCGCTTTGGATAAAAGTATCCCCCTGCCTCCATGCGCAAAAATAAGAGGGCCAGGAAGCGTGCCACGTCTCAGCCATCCCGGGGATGTTATTTCCTTTAAGATGCCAAGAAAAAGTTCTGACAATTCTGGCCCTGGCCCCTGAAGGTGTCTCCTCCTGGGGGAGGTCTGTGTACACCACAACACCGTATGCCCGCCTTCCCCCGGGATTCTCGACAGGCAATTCCACTCACTCTGTCACTAACTGTGATTCGGAGAGTGGAGGCGCACAACAGAATATTTGCCCCATCTTCTCTCAAGAGTGATTGAAAAATTTGGCCAGTTTGGTAGGTCCCTTTCAGTTTGTTGACTTCTGATTCTAGATCTAAGGGGCCTAAGATCTAAAGATTCTCACCCTGAAGCTAATCATTTTGCAAATCCAGTTTGAGGACTGATTTGTGATAGTAGATCTGAAGGACACATCAGGTTATGTGCTCTATGACTTACCATGATGGAGTGCGGTTCTCGATGGCCTTCCATCCAGTGGGCTTTGAGGGGACCTTCATCTTCACTGGTAGATAATTTTTCTAGAAACAAGGGCAATTCCTTTTATTCCTGAGAAAGTATTGCGTGTTAATCCAAACAGGGTGTAAAAGGGGTATAAAAGCTTTAAAAGGAGTTTCTGTTGGGAGACATTTTCTGCCGTCTTGGTTCTTGCACGGTGCCGGTCACAAGTTCTGTTTTGAGACCTAGCATTGGTCCTCCTGGGTGTGTTAGCAGAAGCAACATTTGAATCTTTGTAGTCAGTTTAAGAGAAAATTATTACCATTATGTTGGCAAAACATTAGTTTCTCTAAAAAAAAGCAAAAGTTTTGTTTGGGAACCCAAAAGTTTTGGGAGAAAGCTCTGGTACTAAGCCTTGAAACATTTTTTTCTCCCATCTCATGTTTTTTATTAATTTATCATCATCATGTTCTTTTAGGGGCTCCCTACATGTCTTCCAAAAGCATATGACTTTCTTTACACTGTGAAACTATACTGTACTTTACGCTGTAAAGTATTCTCAAGCTGTTCTTTGGTAGCGAGTTTACGGATTTAGAGCAAGATTTTAGTGAATGGCGACTTTGTGTGTGTGTGTTCCTCAAACAAATTTTACATTTTCATAAGACTTGTAATATGTCGCACACATATGTTGTGCTTTTAGGATACATTTATGATGTTTCTTTTTTGTTCTTGGTCTCTATACACTTTAATTTAGTGAAAGAGAAATTTGGATTTTCTGCTAAAGAGATGTTTCACTCTGGAAAGTAAGTCATACAGGGTTATAACAACATGACGGTGTGTAAATGAAAATTCTAAATAGGACATTTTATATTTGAGTTATTTAATCCTTTAGCATACATACTACACATTTTCATTTTGTTGTTTTATTTTTACAATTTTATTTAGAATCATATGCACATTATATCATAGTGCCAACAGCAACCTTGCATACATCTGCTATCAATCTAAAAATGTAACAGAGGTATTACATATTTCAGTGTAAATACCTGCATTATTTAAATGGATGCATTCAATGACATCGCTATTCCATTATTCTCAGATATTCAGGAATGCTACGAAGTAACCCTGCAAATGAATGCAGCACAAAATGGAGTAAAAGAGAGCAACTCTGTGGACACATGGGAGGTAAGAGCCCCAGAGAAAGGGCAGCTTTATTTTATTACATGCCATTATTTACTCTTCCTCATGTTGTTCCAAACCCTTATATCTCTGTCATCATAAACAAATCCGACCTGTCTAGTTCTCATGTTCAAGTCACTGACTCAATCCAGTCAAAGCAGTTAACAGCTCACAGCAGGTGAAGATTATCTCTGAATATCTTCTTTAAATCTAGCCTGTTATTTGCTCAACGCTATCTTGTGGTTTAAGCAATGTAGCACGAGAGTCATGGACTATTTTTATGATACGTTTATGGTGCATTACATTTTGACACCAATACTTTTTTCTGTCCCCAATAACACACTAACACACCAATGATTAGCTGAGAAGAAAGGGTTTAGAAAAGCTCAGGTTTAGAAAAAACAAAAAAGGGAAGGGAAGTTTACACAGAAACACTAAACAAAAAATAGAAATGAAAAGAGAGTGTTGAAGTTACAGATTGCTACAGAACATTAGTCATATCTAGAAAGCACTGCAGTGATAACACCAAGTGCTCCCCAGTGGGCTGTGTGATGATGTCACCAGGACCTTTCGTTACAAGTGTCTGCAATCACGTGACCATGCAAAGTATTTATA